>JAYRBW010055556.1:0-86222 GCA_036023295.1 Invenusta paracnida | reverse complement strand
AATGATACAGCTTTTCGAAAATCAGTTGGCTACAAAATGTAGCTGTCTACAATGATAAGGGTTAAGATAAGGCGGTCCTCTTTGTTTACTCATATAATATAGTGGAAGCTATAATAAGTGAACATTAAATAGCATAAATTGTTGAAGTAGATATACGAGGAAATATAATATGAATGCTGAGAGTTGTAAATAAGACAAAACCAGGAAAGCGAATTAGAGCCAAACGTTTATTATAATATTATTAAGATAATTTGTCTAAACGTAAATTATATATAAATATAAATATATATATATAATTATTATTAAATTATAAGTATTATTGTTTTAAATTAATGGAACTTAAAAGAACTCAAGTAAAATAAATAGCACAATATGTAAAACAACGTTTAATAAAAAAAACATTTACTAAAAACTTTCTATATAAAAAGGCTATATATATATATAAAGTTTAGTCTTAGATAACATTAAAGAAAACAAGGTGACTTTCTGCACGGTAAATGTGATATCTTCACATCATGATTCAAATTAATTCAAGTACATTCAGCGTGGTTGAATTTCACTCCGCAGTCAAAACCTACGATGAGTGCGGATATAGTTAGGTACATACTTAAGACGTCCTCGGATAAGTCTTCGGATAAGTCTTCGGATAAGCGATGTTTGAAGATCCTACATTGTGATTTTCCAACGTGTGCAATGAAGACATATAATATCCTTTTAACGCTTCAGATACAGTCATCACACATGTTACTAAAAAAAAGACTGCTAGATATGTACTATTGATTTTGTATTCTTTTTTTATTTTTCCACTGTATTATGATATAAGTAGTATTCATATTAGTATCAGTATAGTTTAATTACGGAATACATTCCTTATTCAAGGTACCCTGTGATATTTAGATGATAAATGCATTTATTAATTCACAATTGTAGCCAACATTACTGATGTGAAATAACGGACTCAGGCCTATCATATCTTATTCTATACCTACTCTTAATTTAATTTCAAACGATTAAAATTGGTAAGAAAGTTTCCAAATCTATTTACGTCAAGTTTTCAGTTTTATCACATTGATAGTATTATTTGAATGAAATTATGGAAGAATAATTAAGTAAAATTAAAACCACTTCGACTGCTATTTCTTTTTGTATTGTAAAAATATTTCAAATATTCAGAAATTCCATTATCTGTTTTGTTATATATACTGGAGCAAAATTCTGATATACATAAACAAAAGCTATGTCCATCATCAACTACCAATGATTGATTGGAATATAATCACTTTTAGTAGCAGCAAGAGAACAAGCATAATTCTACTGGCTTGACACATAAATACATGACTGTTTCAATTATATATATATATGATAAGTCATTATAGTGGTTTAACAGTTGTTACATAGTTGAACATGCATTTATTAATTATGTAAAAAACGTGAGATATAGAAAAACATGTCCATAAAATATCGAATATATAATACAATAACTTCCAGTTTAAAACTTGAAAGGACATATGCAGATTATAATATTATAAAATAACATGACATCTATTTTGACTTATGTATAATAACATGTGGAGAAAGATTCATTGGTTAAAATAGAAATATCTCAATAGGAATATTATCACGAATATTTTACAGAGTAGATGGAATATATACAGGCGACCTATTGAAAAGTTCCTAATTAGTTAAAAATCATTTCTATTAATTATGAGTTCTGTAATATATAGTGTGGCAAGTTTGTAAAATTTTTACACGCATAACGTACTTTGCAATCTGGATCTATAGGTAGGTATAACTTATACATACATTTTATATTATACTCGTATAAGTTTAATTTTAACAATATATAATGTGCCAATTCCTAATAAGTAATTAATATCAACAGGCGTTTTATATTTTACATTTTATATATTGTGAACGTTAAATGTGTGAACTGAAAGGTTACTTATATGAGTCATATGGGTAATTATTCGAAGCTGCATTATAAGCTCAGCAAAATATTCTCACTACCAAATACCCACAGTCTATAATCATAAGACCACAAAGTAACGACCTACAAATTAAAGGTAACGCGATTTCGCATACATTTTGACAATAATTAAACAGACTAAACTAAATGAATGGTTAGTACAAAATTGATGAAGCAATGCAATAATTTTTTTAAATATAAAGGGTACTTATTTTTCGGGCAGCTCTGCAGGAGTTATTATGTTCATATACTTATATATATATATTAGCTTCTGTTTATCCGTTTATATTAGTGATTAAAAAATACCAAGCGGAATGTAACAACCTGAATATATAGATAGGTTGGTGGAACTGATCAAGGGTACGGTAGCGGTAGGCGGTATAATATTTCAAAGTTGAAAAAAGATGATTAATTTCACATGTCTCAAAGTCGGTCAATAGGTATTGTTTACACGACACTGATGCGTATACGGAGTGTACACAGAAAAGTGCCTCTCTTATAACAACATGTTTCACACTACATTTTCATGATAAAAATATAATTAATTATAAAACATGGTAAAATATTGGTGCTGTATAACTCAATATCTATTTTAATGTATATTATAATTTAGTTATAACTTTTATTTTATTTTATATATCTAGTAAGATAGATTATTTATTACTTAAGTCAGACAATACTAACTTACACATTATAAGTTATATGTAAAACACTTAAAATTAAATGAAACTATAATTTTAAAGTATAAAAAACATATTTTAATAATAATATTCTAACTAAACATCAATTATATATAATTGCACTTAGATTTGAATAACACGTAGAATAGTTATAGCAATAATTATACATTTGATTACCAAACATATAATCAATAAAGTTAACCTATATATAAAGTTATATTGTGACAGGTAGGTATATACAATTTATATATGTATTTAGTTTGTTACAGACATAGCTTTTTATTATTATAAAACTGTCGAATGAATGTACAATCGCCACATATACATTTCAGTTAGTTACATATTTAATGTATAACTAGGCGTTTTTTTATTGAACGTTAATATTAAATAATTGCGCTATTTTTATTTCAATTCATATATAAATAATAATTAATGCAACACATTTTTTCAAGTATTACAATAAAAGAGAAAATACATTGCTTTACATAATAATATAAAGGTCAAATTTGCTATCCAATATCACATATTTCACCATATAGGTATGTACATATATATACATATATAAGTTTTGTAATAAAACCATTAGAACAATCCTTAGAATTGTAATGACACAATGAAAACTATTTTATATAGGTAAATTAATGTATGTATTAGGTTATTTAGAACATTTAGCTATTATATATATGTGTAAAAATATATACTATATCAGTTCAACTACAGATGTTTTCCCTTACCATTTTCTAAACCATAGTGAAATGAATTGCTCATTTCTTAAATGGCGAAGGTTCAAATTGGACATAACATTTTGTAAATCATATTTCAAAGCCTTAAAATGACACAAGACAGCAGAATTAGTACCAATTGTACATTTGTAATACCAACAAGTATGAGATTATTACAAATACAACTTTAATAAATTATATGGGTAACATATTTAGTCACACCTACATAAAATGTACTTAAGAAGAATTCATAATTTACAATAGAAATAAATGTAAATAGAGATAAATAATATATTGAAGCATGTGGTCTATTACATTGACAATACAAACATATATTTATAGTGTAGGTCTTAAAAAATTAATATCAATATTTTATAATCTATAACATTATTATTTTTTATTTTTTCAGATAAAACTAATTTATCAGAAAATACAAGTATCAATCGACATTAAGAGACAAACATACATGTATACTAATTCGGCTAAAACAACGATAGCTTTATTTTTTCTAAATAATAATGTCAATTATTTATAATATAATATATAATATATTTACATGTTTCGAAAATGATTAGACATTACTTATTTGTTCGGCGTTTTAAAAATATAATTTAAACATGTACCTTATAGTAAATATTATTCTTTTTTAAGTCCCTTGTAAGCATTATATTATAATTTGAAAAGGAGAACAACTGTTTGAAAACCCATACCTCAGTTATACATCTTAAAATATGTAAACAAATATTTTTTTTTAATTATAAAGGGATATATCATTTAAAAGGAATAAATTTAATTACAGTTTGTATAGGATATTTCTATGTAACAAATACTTATTGCATAAATTAATTATAAATTCAACGAAACATTTATCCATCAAAATGTTAGATTATTTGAAGAAACCCAAGTGTATTATCAAAAGGATTATCATGACATCGTAAAACTGCTTTACTACAGTTTCAAATGTATAAAACATAATTATCACTAAAAATAGATAATATAAATCTTTATTTATTTTTTGTTATAAAGTGTCGAGCATGAATCAAAAGAAGAGTAAATCGAATATTTTAAGACAAATAACTCACGATTTATGGATTTTCTTGGCGGACTGGGAGTGTTGGATTTTATCAGTGGTGGTTTAGTTATTCTCTGTACAATGGGAGGTTCCTCAGGAAGCTCTATCGGTTTTTCCGGAAATAGTGGTAGCGTTGGTGGAGGGTCAATCACAGTGAGACGCAGTATCGAACTCCTTCCGGTGAAGAACTTGCACTGGAAACCACCGGTCCTTCTATCCAACAGGCGGGACACTCCATGGAAGGTGTAGTGGACGCGAATGGCGTCATGAGCTACTTGTCGTTGACAGCTCACTGATTCTAAGATACTTCGATTGGGACACTCCTCGTTGGAGTCGAAGTCCGAGCAGATGGATCGGCAGTTGTCGAAACAGTAAGTCCTGTCCGGTGCTTTGAGAGGACAGTAGAGGTACACAGAGAAGGCTACCGTATTGAGGGCTGGGTTGGGGATCTCACAAGTGATTTTGACACTATCGCCGACTACAACGAGTTCCCTAGGCTCGACGGAGATTTCCACCGTTTCCGCTGTTACTCCATAGCGAGCTTGAAGAACGAAAATGGAGTTGCATACGAGGAGTAGCCAAACAAAAATTACTATGTGAAATCGAAAGATGGCGTTCATTTTACAACATTGTTAACGTCTGAGATGCGACTTAAATTTACACGATATTTCATACAAAACAATAAGGTAAAAAGGAAAGAGGGGAAAAGGGTTATTGATATTGGGTAAGGATAAGAGATAATCCTTCAAGAGTAAAATCCTCCTTTTCCACAGCGCCTGAAGCCAGAAAGAATTGAGTGGTAAAATGAACGCCACCTGTTTTCCTTCTCCCCTGAAAGTGTCTAGCTACCTGCAAACGGTGAATAGAATATTGAAACTTTAAAGTATGCGAAATAGATGAAGGCAACAACAGCCAATCAAATTGCTCTCTACCTCTAGTATTACCCAAACCAACTAAACTATAGTATTACTTCACCTAAAGAAGTATGTAAAACATATATACAGTTTATAAATTATACATTGTAAATTATCTATCGCTTGCTTTTTAAATTATAAGCGTCAAATTATAATCAACATTTTTTGGTATTAATTGTCCGATTCTTTTAAACTACAAGCTAGGAATATACGGTGCAGTAGTTAATAGTGCTATAACTATCTACCTACAGCTATAAATACGTTGATATAAGTAAGATGTACTGCCATTAAACACTTATGTACCACAAGCAACATACACAATAAGTATCTAAAAGAAATAATCTACACGCTGTCTATTAAATTTTTTTAGATACAGAAGAATTATTGTTTTGATGTACGTCAAGCGGTGCAGGTTATTGTTAGTAAGATGTTGTACCACCAGATTTTAATGAAATTTCATTTTGATGCTGATGCAATTAATATTACCTAGTATAGATTGATTTTATTTGTTTTATACGCGCGCAGTATCCTATACTTTGAAGTCATAGACTACTATTATTTCTTGTATGTGTTTACGGTCAATTTAACGTGCAGCTCTATAATGACTTGAATATTACCCACGAGATCATCAATAGCATAACATATTGGCTAAGATACCAATATAATATTGTCAAAGAAATTTCTTGCAAATTACACCGTCAGGATCACTGCTTGTTTCTCTAAATAGTAAAAAATATATACATTTTAAATCAAAACAGTTGACCTATAATCTGGTAAAACTTAATCTATGTGGACAGACACACTGATTTCAAAGTGAAAAGTAATACCATCACAATTTCCTCTTCAGATAGTGTATAGTATTTGAATATCGCTAAAATGAAGTCGGTAATAATTAATTAAAGACTTTGATAAATCATTGAGCACATTTTACTTTATACAAACTTATACCCCAGATAATTTAGTTAATTACCAATTAATCTCATAGATATTATACAGCATAAAGAAGACGATTTCAGTATTCTATGTAATTTATATTGAAGCCTAAGATAATTACAGGTTGGTACGTTTGGGAACGCCTTCATGTGTAAAGAATCAAAGCAATACTGGTCCATCTGGAGGTTCCACACTATCATACATTATTTGCAAGAATATTAGGTACTAAATAAACCTTCAAGAAAAATGTATTTAAAAGTTTCATACAGTATTGTGAACTGTGGAAAACTTGGTTTATTTTTTGACTAAATAATAGGGTAATAGGTTTGTTTTCATATTAATGAATGAAGTAGAAGTTCTACATTTAATTGAGTTTCACACACCCCGTCATAGTATCCTAGTTTCACACACAATCACAGAGGACGGAGAATAGTGGTTTCATCATCGCATACTTTTACATGTATGAATTAATGTATGAATTATACATATATATATATAAACGAAAACTAAGAAAGCAGAATGGTGTAAGAATTTTACAACATATTTATTTCAATAGACAGTTCTGATAAATAAATTGAAATAATTCATTTTAAATAAACATTTTCTTCATTTAGCATAACTATTTCATTGTGTGATTTAGTAGGTATGCAGATCATATGTATTCGATAGGTACCTATAGGCTATGAATATGTAATTTGTATGTAAGTGAGGTATTTTTGTATGCAAAATGATGGGTAAAAATAGTTAATGTAGCATAAAAGTATATTACAGAAGAATTACATACAATAATTAATAAATGTTTAATAAATAAACGTTTGTCAGACCAAACCAAATCAAACCATACCATACCAAATCAAACACACACATATATTTGTACATACACACATGTGTATATAGTTTTTAACAATGTATTGCATCATAGATACTAGAACCTTTAATACATTAATTATAACTAGTCCACAATGACAATAATTTACAATTACTTCAATAAAAGTTTTTATTAATAACAAATGATGATAACATCATGTCTCCCTTTAATGCCTGAGATTCCCTATAATGGTATAGATCATGAAGATCAATTAATTGGCTGAATAATTATAATTAAAGAATTTTGCCAATCACCACATACCCAAACGCTAGACGTGTTTAGTTTTAAATGGAGCTCATCAGGAACATGCACAGATCGATGTTGTGACTAAACACTGCTTGTTTTTTATTTATCTTAAATCTAATCTAGTTCGTGTGATTTGGATTTTCAGTAATAGCTAGAAAGTCTTCCTTGTCAATCTACCAAGCTCCGGTGATCAAGCGGTTATAGTATTCGCACTGTAATCCCGAGGACCCCAGTTTGACATACTCTGCATGTCACTGATGAGCTCTATATAAAGCGAAACACGTCTGGAATTTGAGTATGCGGCGGCAATGGGCAAAATTATTTAATTATAGTATTCTGTAAGATATCGATTTTCTTTCAAGTCTATATTTTATATTACCTACTTGAAACCTTTGACATTTCTTGTTGTCAAAATATTGTATTTATATAAATTACTATATTAATTACGAAGGCATACAGAATTAGATTTTAGTCGATTATATTAAAAACTTCAAACGCTAAGGGACAATTTAGGTTATAAAACGGTTATTAATAAAACATAACGAAATTGTAATTATATATTGAGCTAACAAACATTATGGCATTTATGAAAACGCATTATATAGCTTTCATTTTAATCAGATTTCAATATTGAAGTGTTAATTTTACACTAAAAGTATCACGAGATATTGCTCAATTGTATAATTTATTGTATAATCTAAATCCACTTTACAATTATCAATCACCTTCCGAGAATAATTTTCATACACTATCATTACCTATAATGTAGGTAAACTAAGGTTTTAAGTAAGTCCATCGGCGGGGGGCTGACGAAATCCTCAAAATTGACTGACTAATGGAGATTAATTTGTATTCTCTGTAGCCTCTATTAAACAAACACTTCAATATTTTTTCTTTTTAATTTATGTAATGTTTGTACAACTTTTAAATTATTGTGCCAATAATTTCCGAACTTAGGGTGTCTTGAGTGTCTGTACGCTGACACACTTTTCACCACCTGTATCTCTCAATAAGGTTGAAAGATCTCATCAAAGGAATACAGACTAATAATATATTGGAATAATTAGACATTTAAAGACAACTTAAAAGTTCAATGAGTACTTACATTTTATGATGATACGCTTGCGTTAATTTACGTATAATTTGGAAAAACGTTAAGCTATATATAATATGGTGTATTTAAATATGCCTCCTTAACGAGTAAACAATTTAATATCCGTCTCAATGAAAACTTTGGTAGGAAAGAGAGTATGTGCATTTTATATGTAAGAATATAGCTATACACACTATTATGCTTAATATAAAAAGTAATACGGTGATCCAAGTCTTAAATGGAGTACAATTATAGTCACTGAGTGATGTATTAGATCCACCCCCAGTTTATACTAATGCGCACATATATATGTATAACGTTAGAAAGAATATCATATATTATCAGACAATTTCTTGTAGCTGTTATTTTAATCCTTTGGAGTATTTGATTACAAATCAGTACTAATTGTTAAAGTTTAAAATATTTATCTCATGCTATTTATAATCTTGTAAAATATGATTTCAAAAACTAAAAAAAAAAGAATAAGTTGAAATATGCTATTAACCTCACTAAAATGAAAACCTTATTTCTGCTTTATATATATTTTTTATAAACATTAAACGTCTTTAAGTCCCAATTCATCTAGTCCCGATTCATTTATCTATTTTATCTAGTTCTTTTTCGGTTATTTGCAATACGTAATTTGACTTAAAATAGCTATATTTATTTAAAACTTACAGATAAAACTACGCAATAAAAATATATAAAAATAAAATACGAGATAAAAATGGCGCGTTATAAAAACATTACAAATTAAAAACAAAACTTTAAAAGCAATAAAGTAAGAAAGGAAATAACACGAAAAGCATTGAAGATCTCAAGCATTTTGTGGTATATGTAACTGTTTCAAAGTTCCGACTAGACAAGCACGTTAAGCGAATCAATACGTCACACTTGTAACATATTATGAAATTGGTTCAACAATGGCAGAAATAGAATGTAATTCTGATTTTATATATTTTTACAATAAATAAAGGGTACACCTTTTAATTAAATTGCAGATAAACATTATAATATTGTATCTTATTATATAGCTGGGTTTAAAGGGTTAAAACTTTAATTTAATTAATATTGATAATTTAAAAGCAACATGCTTAATTCTCATTAAAAACAATTGATATGAAAGCATCAAAGTTTAGGATAAATTGATAATAATGTACATTTTTTATTTTCTCTGATGGCTAAAATAATTCATTATACATAGATATTATATTAACTATTTATGAACTCACTTTAATTACATGAGCATTTTCATAGAAATACCTCATAAAACACGAATGCGATATAATAAATTCATCAACAATTATTCCCAATCTTGAGAAAAACTCAATAAACTGTCATTTAAACTTATAGATTCACTCACTGAAAATTAAAAGAAATTATAACTGGCAGATATCAATATACGTTTCACATGCATTGCGTCTGTTAAGATTTAGTTTAAAATATTTCCAAAGTATGTATACGCCTATATGTATATATATGATAACAATTTGTTATTTGATAGTAGGTAGCCATATGCTACTTCATTTTAGTGTAACTGTTACATTAAGCTGAAAAGGGTATAGTATAAAATAATTTCATTGAAATAGGCTTCTAACATTTACATTAATTATAAGAAGATCCAATATTGATGCATATTTGTACAATGTATATTATAGTGTTATGCATTAACTACTACGGCGTGGGAAAATATATTTGATAGCTGAAACAGGCATTAAACAATTCAAAAAGTAAACTCTAACAAATTCAACATTAACTTTTTTACATCTACAAATTTTATCCAAAATCTGAGCATATAACAAATAAACAATGATTACAACATATTATAATGAATAATTTATTATACAATCGATTATGTAAGCTTAAATAATTATAACATTTAAAAGTTACTAAAAACACCTGAACTAATATACGTTAAAATAAAGAATTAAAAACACAAATTTCAGTGTTATTTATAATGCAGTAAAACAACAATTTATAAACAAATCAAATACATTTCTTGATATTGGTGTCTAGAAAATTAATTGTCTTTATGGGATATTTTACTGTTAATTGTAACTTGATTTATTATAATATGTAATTCCATGTTATGCAATACTATTTTCTATTTAGCTTTATGTTACAGTCTACTGTCTTCGTTTGTATTTAAGCCATGCACCATTTGCTTCCTTATTATTATTAAATTGATAATGGTTAGTAGGTACCAACCAAAACGTCTTCGGAAATATATTTTATTTGTTTATAAATTATTGTGGGTTTTTATTGCTTTACGTTACAATACTTTGTTTAAAAAATAAAAAGTTATTAAGTATTTATTAATTAAATTTTATTATTTTTATAAATTGACATTATAACAAGATATTTGGTAAATTTTTGCAAGTTTCTCTGAGTTGCGTGTTTTCCCTTTGATGATACAAATACAACTTTATATTGTAATAATACTTGATTCTAAGCTACTTTTCAACTGATGAAAAGTAATACGTGTAATTTCATCATAATATATGTATATCATATTCTGAAATAATAAATGGTAACACCTGTCAAAAGAAATATATTAATTAATGAAGACTGAATAGGAAATATGAAAATGGCATTTTATTTTTGATAAAATATAAAAAAACAATGAAAGGAAAAACTGGATATTAATCAACATTGCCAATAATAAACTAACAGTAATGATTTTTGTACATATATATTATATTAGGAGTAGCATGTCCTATACACTATAGTTTTATAATAAAGTGTCTAAAAAATGTAACAAGTATGAAGCAAGTAAAACAGACTGGGTATACATATTATGTATATTACAGCACCAATCATCACAGTAGTTTTATTATATAATAAGGGGAAAATGAACCGGTTTATGGGTAGTCAGCTTGGGTTGTTTCATCGATTTCGTCATTCAGCTTCTTATGCATAGTATATAGTGTTATACATAATATAATAATAAGGTTAAGATTGCTCAAAGTTTACATAATGTTATGATAGAGAGGTATGAATAAATGAGTACTTTATTATCATGAGTCTGGGGGAATGTTCACTGTTTACGTCAGTAAGTGGTACAACTCAAATACAGGGTGGGTATCTTGATAGAATACTATAGTATACTCGTACAAAACTATTTTATAGAAATAAAACAAAACGATTGGATTTCTTCAATAAAAACGTGTAAAGTAAGTTTTGGATAATAGCAGGATGTGATATGTTTTAAACCGTGAAATAAAAAATGGATGTAGGTATATATTAAACATATATGCCGAGTAAACAACAGAATGCATAATTTTTGGATGAAATAAAAAAAACTATAGATATATAGCAAGTATGGTAAAAACTGTATTCCGTTGATTCATAATTAGTTAAAGGAAAATTGACCTGAAATAAAAATATGTCCATATATATTACAAAAAATCTTTGTAACTCATGAAATATATAACATTTGATTAATATTAGAAATTTTAAATAATAAACATAAGCTTAGAGTAGAATATAAATAAACTTTTACAAATGTTTATGATTAAGTTGAAATATTTGGTAGCATATCAGTAAAATATCGAAAAACGTATTTAAAGTAATAATTTTTAATCTCCATATTTCAAATAGTTCATAAACCATTAATATAATATTAATTATATCTAAATGCACTTTATTACAATATATTTCAAAATATTTCGCAGTATATTCATTTTAATGATACAATGTAGCTAAAAAGTTACACTTTAGAGCGAAATACTATAAAAATCAATAGCTTAATTATGGATATTTGTAAATTATCGTTTTTATCGTTAAATATCAACAAATTGGTGGTGAAGCGCTTGAGTTAACACAGACAGATATTTATGGGGAAAAGTGTTCAACCAAAATAAATATATTCTTACAATAAATATCTAAATTAAGTTATGGGGCAAATTGTAAAAATTTCATTATAATTTGTTACAGTTATCTTTTAATTTAAAATAATTGAATTGAGAAAAGACTTACGCGGGTAAGTAACTAAACTTACGGATTATATGTTTCATTTAGTATGAAATTAGCATATTTACCACACATATTTAGACTGATTCACCGATAGAATATAATACAATTTATAATAATGTTTATTTAATCTTAACATATTTCTAATGCTGTCATCAACAGAATATGTAAAACATTTCAACTGTGATGTTATTATACTTTATTCATTAAAGAATGGCTTCTTGACTTGCTTGGTAAGTAAATACTTACCACTGGTATTATGGTTAATGCAAGACACATTGAAAACTTGCGGCATAGTATACTACTATATTGATTGATTCATATACAATATTATTATACAGACACAACTGTGGCTTAAACCTGACTCGTGTTAGTTAATCTTTGGGCTGATTGAATTATTTATGACATATTTCGTAATATGTATACATGTGCGAGTGAGGCACACAGATGATGTGACTTCATAATTTCTTAACCGCTTTCATAATGTCTTACATAATACATCTGTGAGTATCAAGATGGCAGTTTATTTTATTGGCGGCATTATGCAAATAATTGATTCTGATAAGTAAACATATTACGTACAAGTATGTTTTGTAAGTGGCCCCCTACAGGTCCAATTATAACCTGGTCGTACTTCATGCAATACATGGGCCCACAAGACACGCTACACTATGCATATAGTGTAACGCCAAGAAGTTCAAATATTACAAGAGTTACAGATGATACTACATATATCTATAGTCATTGTACGGCCGACGCCACAAATATCACTATCGATTCTCACGGTATCAATGTAACGCTATAATTTCTGGAAGTTTTAATTACACGCTGCGTATCTGTATAAGGGCGGCCACCCTGGTACTAAACAGGGAAGAAATGAGCGAGCTAACGGACTATATATCGTCCAAAAATTGCATTCAATAGAAAACAGCTTTCCTATACTAATTCAGCAGTAGGTATTCTAATCCGCTTAGTTGATTAATGTTCATACAAGCCTCACTGACACAGTTGTATAGTGATGTACATACATGCGTCTTTCGGCGTAAGTGTGTATTTATTTACATCTTGGCTATAATGTTTTGATAGTATCCCCAACCTCAATATAACTACATGATACTGTATCATAAGTTAAGGCACGATGCCACTGTACGACCGATACATGGAAATAATGGGATAATACATGTTCACTGTAACTTAATACTACCCGCTTACTTTAGAAGTATATCTAACAAGAAATGGTACATATGAAGTGGATACAATCAGAAATCTTCGGAAACCACGCTTACATGGAAGTATTTTACATAAAATAAACATATATACATACATAAAAGTTAGCATAGAAGAAAATACGATTAGAATTTACCTGACCAACATATTGGATTTCCTGAAGACAGACAAGCAGTCGTCTAGTCTAGTAGTGCTGCTGCTTGTGTGGAACATACGTTGAAGAAGCTTTTGAGGACGTTGGATTTGAAGCAGCTAAATTGGGATTAAAACGAAAACCAAATATAACGTTAAAACAGTCCATACTAATTCAGACTGGACTTGGTTGATGTGCTAACAGGATAACTAAGATGGACGCAGTACTCCAAAAGGATTGACCCCATAAAATAATACACCTACCTGTATTGAGGCTTCGTGTCCTGCAGTGATTGTGACTCAGTTTATGGGCGGGACTACTGTAGTTGGTGTTGTTAGTTGTCGCGGTCTTAGCAGGAGCTCGACCGTCTACACCTGATTCAAAGATGGATGGCATGATGAGGATAAGAAATCAATTAGGGTAGCCAGTTTGTCAACCCTGGCCTGTATGTATCTTTATGCGATAGCTGAGACATGTGTTATCAACCTGTATCTTATTTTACGAAAGTATGATCCACTAGTTCCAGCACACATACATACATATACTAATATGATTTAAACAATTTAACATATTTTGCAAATAAATAAAGCTTACATATAGTTAACAAAAAAAACTGTGACGCCAAATATTTGAATTTGATGCCGGAACTCATAATATTGCTGTTTTACTCTGTTACTATATAATATACCTATATTATGTTGCTACTTACTATTAGACACTGTTACGCTTGTACTAATTAAACGATATCCAATGTTAAGATATTATATTTTGAACTAAACCTATTTTAATTTCCCTTATTTGTTATAATGATTGTACAGTGAGTACATTTTTTCCAACACTTAAAAGGAATATATGTATATAACATAAATATATGAAATAACAAAAGAAATTTAATACATGAATCATATTATAATACATAAAACAATACACGTCTGTACTCTAATATTATTATACACCTGAAATGTATACATCTTTAATAATATCCTGTTATAATTCATTTCAGCAAAAAATAAACATAACGAAAATGTAATTAATAGTTTAAAATGAATCGTTTCTTGATTTAATATATTAGAAATTTGCAGTTAAATTTCATTTCATTTAACCTACATTTTAAATACAGAGTAAAATTAATTCAGCAATTTTTCCACTGTCCTCTGTATACATTAAGTACACTTCTCTATAACCTATAATATATATATACATAACATATTGAATACAAACAAGTTTCCCTCGCAAAAACATGTTAATTGATCTGTATTAACCACATGTCTGACCTAATAACAGTTTCTAAATTGTGCTTTATTCACTGTGCTATACCGTTCAGTTAAATTTGGCATGTGTTGTAGTTTGTCATTTACTTTGAGGATTCCATAAATCCTTGGATTGTGGAAACAGTTTAATGTATTTGCTTTAAAATGGCTAGATAAAGTTTAGATTAAATTAAATTATGCAATATTTAGAAATATAATGTTAAATAAACTTAAATGAACTTTTTATTTTTGTCTAATTCATTGTATTCAATGTTGAAAATAGATTTATCTTTAATTTATGTAAAACTTCTATTAAAACGAATGTAGCTTAGTAAATACTAGATTTATCTATAAATAAGACGAGCTGAAAGAATTGAGTTATCAATAGGATCTGGAGGTAGAGAGAAATAATGAACACTGAAATGGAGACTGTAAATTCTAGAATACGAGTTAAAAGTGTGAAGTCAAATAAGATCAAATAGCGTCCGAATAAACTGATCTGATCTTCTTCTTCTTCCCAAGCAAGCCTATGCGAACGAGCTAGCCGATTGAGGGGCCAATAACGCCCGATACCCTTGAGATATTGTGCCAGTTTTGGAGTTCTCTAGAGTTTCATGGAGGTTAGGAGAGGAGCATATAATGTCGAATCGTTGGGTGGTCCGAGCTGGGCTGGGCACTGGCAGAGGTGTTCGATAGTTTCCACCTCGATGAACCGATCTCCAGCAACCTCTTTCATATACAATATTTGCATTAATACAAAAAAGCCTAGAGTATAATAATATATTCAATCGCTTATGGAAGAATACCAAGCCAGTCCAATAAAGCTCTACTCAAATCAAGATAAAAAGAGCTTGGCTGACTCACTTGTATTACGTGATCCTCTGGATGTGGTCCTGCCGCCAGCACTGACCGGAGACGATATACTCAGTCCAGACTCCCCTGCATTCGACCTCACCGAGTCTGGAATGCTCTCCTTGCTTCCTCCACCTCCTCCAGTACTGCTACTGCTCAGTCGGGAGGGTTTGAAGGCAACCCGGGTTTGACTGGAGCCAGCGGGGAGAGAGAACCGCTCTCGTAGCTCTGTGCTTGAACGCGGTTTGCCTAACAGAGGAGAAGCGAGTTAATTCTTCAGAACAATATTTTGGTTCTTTCACAACAAGTACTATACTCAATTATACCATTTGTCTAAATCTACAGGCATATATCCGCACCATGGAACAAAAAAGTGATAAAAATCATATTTACACATTTTTCAAATCACAAAAATAACGTTCTTGTCGCTTAAAACTTACAACATCTTAGTAATCTGAATAGTAATCGAAAAATATTTTCACTGCTAAAATCCATAGACAATATTCTTATTGTTATAATTTAATAAATATAATAATGATAAATATATGCTTCGATATATAAGGAAGAATAAACAACTTCAAATTTTGTAATAAAACTCCAATATAAAGGCTGTGCAAGGTATAAACTTCAAAAATGTTCTATATTTTAGTTGTGTGATACTGTATATCTATATCTATATATGTATATCATGTCTATCGATTAGAGTTAACTGTGTGGTATTGTATGCTTTTCACATGATTTTTAAACATATATCGTCCAGTTATAGCATAGTCCATTAGAAAATAGTTTGCTGTTATATTTATATATTATGCGAGTGCTTTATCATATTTATTATGTTTTACTTAATATCTGGTGTATTGGTAAATCTTATGAAATAATTTCGATTTTGGTATTTTAATGTTTAAATATTAATTAGGAAATGAATTATTATACTTAACACATTAACACAATAACATAATAACAAAATTCGGCTAAAAGATATACAAAATTATGTTTTAAAAACATAATCCAATTCTTGTGAATATACCCATACAAATTAAAAAACATGAAAAAATACAACGTATTACGGTAATATTTTCTCAACATAGAAATGTCTCCAAGGTAGCTAATATATCAAGCCTAAGAGGGTACATTATATAGAATGTTAGATTAGACACATTTTTCAAGTCACCATGTATCCGTTACCAATGACAACAATAATACAATAAGCAACATACTAAGTTAGAAGCATAAAGAAAAATTCCAGCTTTGATTTTGCTTATATGCGACTTTACATGCAACTATACACTAATATGAATAGCTACCAGTATAAGGTCTGTATATGTGATATACTATAATAACGTTTTATAAGATTTCAACAAACACAATCCCATTACATGTTGTATTTCAATAAATAGGTTGTGTATGAAAATTTGATAAAAAATATTGTAATTACATATTGAAGAACAGTATAAACACTTGAAAAATGTTTAAAATTAATATATATATATTATATTTGAAAAATAATTTCTAATATTTTTTATTAGATCCCCTAGTGGGAATAAAATTTCACTTAGGAGTAAATATCTCAATAATACAACTAGTTACGTAATATAGAAACAAAAAAGACGATTTCACGTAAAACTGAGTAGGTACAAACAGGTACATGATTTTTTTCCTCATACAATGCACATCAAAACATAGTATAAGTATATATTTAGATGTATTGCATAATTTAGCATATAAATTTACAACATTTCATCAAAACAACGCAAAATTTAAAGAAAATCTTCTCAATTGGAAAATGTACTTGAAAAAATTAACATACAAATCTTTAAAGAATTCCTGAAGTAACTAATATACAACATTTAAATTCCCTAGTAATTACTAAATGTATGAGTATAAAACATCGCTGTGGCTATTTAGCCGGAAATGGTAAAATATTTAGGATATTTATATAAATACTGATTGAATAAAAACTCGTAGAATATCCTGATAGATTATTTTTAGCCAGTATTCATTTTTGTTATATATTTAATGTAGCATAAGGAGATTTTGAGAGTTATATAATATATAATGTGTTAATATATTAAATTCACGTATTGATTTATGTATGTTTTTTAAATATCAAGTGTTTTCCAATTGGAAAAATATTTCAAATATATATCATTAAATAAAACATATTATACTACACTTATATGCTAATCACCTATCTAAATATATTACATTTTAGTTCATATTAACACATCTTCCTTTTACTATTTCTATCATACTATTACCAGTTTTATATACTTTTTCAAAATTAAGCTGTACAAACCTAAACATTAATCTATGAAACTAGTATCGAATGGTTCCAATACGTCTACTTAACAGCGTTACATAACTTTATTTAAGCGAATTACAAAAAATACAATATAATGTAAGCATATTTATGGAAAATATAGCGAGACAATAAGCAAAAAAATGTTCTGGAATTTTTGGCAGTAAAATATGTTTTTCGACAGATACACGAATCACCGAGATATCGCAAGTAATAAGAAACCTTTTTCTCTAAGAAATTTTAAGAAGCTTCTTTACTTTAAGTAAAATACCTGCTTTTGTCATCGACTTAAACAAATTTACTTTCTAGTAAATATTAATCTATTTCTATGTATGAATATGTGTCACTAAAAACGCTTTTTATAAAGCATAAAACACTTTCATAAACAAATAAACTGCACTTTAAGAAACCTATGTATAATATGTACATAAGAAAATCGAAATTAATAAGATCTAAACTCGTAGATGCTTTCTTATACTGTGCATTCCCTAAAACATAAAAAAAAATTTTTTTTAAATGATACAAATATTTCCAAATTAAAATTACGTTGACCAAATGAATTAAAAATATATATAAAAGAAAGTATTATATTTGAACTAAATATACACTACAACAAAACTTATTTATATGAGGGGCTAACTTTTAATAAAATTTATTTATATCGTATAATTAGTTAGTCATGAATATTTTTACAATAAAATATTTACAACACAGGATCTTTCTTTATTCAAATTTATAATATATGTATTGAATAAAAGTGCCTTTAAAGAAGGCGAAATAACTTATACATAAGTGCTACTAGAAAAATACATTATACATTTTACGCTCAAAATCATTTATTGAGTTAAAATCAATATAGAGTGGATTTATCAAGTATATTGCGTCGTGAAGATAGGTATTTTAATATAAAGAAGAAAACAATCAGTTGAACAATTTAAACAACATTAACTATAAATGGGTGCTACAGAAAAAATCTACCACACTAAATGTCAACAGAGTTTAAAAATACACCAAGTGAGCTGTATTATTCCTGTTTTAGTCTATAACAGACAAAATGAAAATGAAGAACCCACTTCCATAAATAATTTAAAATATTGATTGATATACCACAAACTAGATTCTATACTAAATATATCTTAATAAAGGACAAACTCAAGTCTAAATTTTTGTATTCATTCTTTATTGATGTCTACTGAATATTAAACTATTGAAATTTATAAAAAAATGATTTAATTTTTACATGGAAAGATCTAACAAATTTATATATACATACACATATAATATTCGGAACAATGTATCTTATGTATAATCGATTAAATAATAACATACAAAAATATTGTATAATACAATCAATATCAATATAATAATAAATTTGATTATGTTATTCAGTAGGTATATATTTAAATATAACACACTACATATTTTGAATAAGAAGTCATTTATTATTTAATATAAGTAACCGATTCTTCTCTTCCATTTTAATGCAATCGAAATACGTATAACGTACTGAATTGATGCATCAAATAATACCCGAAAAGTGACATGATATACCTTTTTCCTTGAATACAGAATATGTCAACAAATTAAGTATATGACGTATAAAATGAAGTGCTTTCCATTGTTTTATATTTCTTCATAATTTAGACAACTCTACATATACAGAAACTTATGCTAACTAACCTGCATGCAACCAAAACTGAGAACCATCCATATTTAACGACCAGTTGCAAAGTCAAAACTGTTCTATATCAAGAATACTACACATTATCATTTACTTCCTTTCCTTCTAAACCTAATGTATCCCGAGGAACTCTAAAACATATAATACAGTCATAAAACACAGGTAACTCTAACCTATAATGGGCAATAAAGTCAACACAGCAAACAAACTTTCCCAGGAGGTTCATTCATCATTGACAAAAGCATAGAAGGTAGTAATCTTTGCCTAGTGTAGATAGAGCGTATCCCAAAAAATGAAGCCAATCATAATAGTGCTGTCATATAGTAGAGAGACAAAAAGGTAGGCAACAAGAATTGCGATCTCGTAGAATGTTACATAACGCAGTTAATCAAGTGACTAATGATAGTTAGTATTATGTCGGCAAGTCTTTTGCCCCTTAGAAAACGAGTGAGACATCTTTTTGTCTCAACCTATGGACAACTAAAAAGATGTTTACATATACTGGATATAACGGGGGTAAACAAAAAGATGCTTCCGCCTTCTTCGTCTCGACTTTTGTTATGTGCCTCTTTAACATTTAAAATAAAAGTACCAAGATGATGTTTGGGAAAGAAGGCACACCTATCTATTTGTTTTATTAAAACGTACATAACAATCATTAAATGAGTAATGCGGATTGTTTAAACAACTATAAAATATTTCAATTTTTATTTTTTAATTAAAAAAACATACGAATATTAGTGCGAATAAAATTATAATTTTTGGCAATGTGTTTTATAGTCATATTCAAGTCAGAATGTAAACATTATTCTATTTAAAAATGGATTGTTCTACAAATTTTAAAATATTTGTAAGTTTAATTCTCTAATGGAGGAAAGCAACTTTCCAAAGAAATTTATCAACTGTTAAAATGGGTTATGTCTACTTAGATGGTAATGATAATTTGGATAATTGATGATAATTTTCATTAACATCAATTTAATTATAAGGAAAAATATTATGTAAAAGTTCAAAAATCGAGGCAACTAAAATATTTCTCGAAAATATATTATGCATTTATGTATGTTATAATAGTTAATAGAAAATCACTTTTTTAAACGCAATTAGAATTCATTGCTAAAAAAAACAAAAATAAATTTATACGATTATTCTTGCCTGTATATTTAAAAATATTTTTTATTAAGGTCTCCCCTATTTAAAAGTATATTATATACAAATTATTATATATATATCGAATTCAATTACAAATATGTCATATATATACTTTAAATTTTTATTTAAAATTTACAATAAAAATTTGGTTTACCATGCACAACTAATATAAAAACAAAAATTATATATTACGAAAACAGAAGTTACTGAATAATATTAATAAGTTACTAAATAATAATAATTTTATTAAATAAATAAACTGACAGGGTGGCCACTCTCAAGTCCAAATTATTTTCCCTGACTTTCCATGATTTCATGGTTGGTCATAGGAAGACCAACAGGTCTACTAGAGGGATATAATCCTTTGCCAGAGAGCCCTTTCTAGGGTAAGATACTACCTATCTATTTTGTGTGGATATAGTTTAGTGCCATGTCCAGGACATACAAAAAATATATATAAATAAAAACCTATCTGTGAGTGTAGCAAGCAGGAAAATTTGTAGTCAAATTATATTTTAAAGAAAGCTAGAATATTCCCTTACTTTACATGATTTCATGGTTTGCTGGTCACCCTGTTACAATCACATTAATAATATTGTAACTTTTCCGTAAAAATGTCAGTAAATTTTTCACTCATTCCATCTGATATTTCTTATTTAGGAAGTCTTACTATCAATTAAAATATCTGAATTTGAAAAATATAGTATATATCATAATTATAATAATATATCATGCAGAAAACTATAAACTTAAAAATTCAACGATGAAATTTATTTATTTGTTGAATTTCAAGAGTTATTCTTTGGTGTGTTTTTTATATATACATAGTGTATAAAGTGATTATAAAAGTAAATAAAATTTGACAGGAAACAAACAAAACAGCAGCTCCAAAGGTAAAACATATAAACGAAATAAACGTAAAATATTGAGATCTTACTCACCTGTTGAAGTATTAGCTATTACCGAATTGAACAAACATAAATAATATACACTATAAATACAAAAAAGTTATACAAAGAAATACCACATTAAATTACAAGTTACATCGTAGAGTAATTAAACATAGAGTTTTGACTTTTATAATTAATTCTTCACGCAGTTTAATACTACTATTCAGCTACCCAAAAGCATTTGCACAAAAATGTTTTAAAAACTGACAGAAGTGAAACAGTTTGTGGAAGTATAACTGTTTCTAATATACAGGCAATATATTATATTTTACAATAAAATTATATATGTTAAAATTGTATGATTATATTTATTTTCTCTTAAATTAATCTAAAAGAAGTTTTTAATACTACTTTTAGTCTACCCATCAACATAAAATGTATTTGAAAACGATTTTCTATTGATGAAAATTTACAGTCCACTGTATATGAAATTAAAAAGAGTCAAAACTCTATGGTTTACACCATAACTTTCCAAATTAGTATTGCTTCAATTAAATGTTATCGAAATATGTTCAAGTGGTAAAAGTTAAAAATATCTAGTTAAACTACATATCTTTTTAATTACTACTTTTTCAGGAAATCAGTAATACCATTATATTTATTTTATTAATTTGTAAACTACTATAGTGTACTACTATATCCCACCATTATAATAATTATTTGTGGTGAATAAGAAACGTCGAAACAGGATTAAATCAATGAATCTGATTCCTGAAGAAATTGAGTAAAAAAAGTATAAATCAAAAATATAAATTCCATTTATTTGTTACATTTACAAAATACTTATTTTCTATTATAAAAAATAAATATTTCGAGTTAATTTTGTAAAGATTAAATAAACTGCTCGATATATTATAATTTATAATGAATAATTTTATGAAATGTATAGAAATATTTCTAAATTTATATTTAATGAATTTTAAAAAGTAATATAATGTCTTCCATAAACCCAATGGCAATAAGTACTTCCTATAAATAATAGTATTGCATTTATTTGTGTTAAAATATATTGTGTAAAATCATATATATTTACTATTCAGAAATTTCAAAATGGTATGTTTGGAACGATTATTATACTAAAAATATGTATTATACAGTAGATTTTTATATTTACAATAAATAGTTTGTAATAAACAGTTAAAGAAACAAACGGATACACATTTACCTCAATGCAATTTAAACACAAACTATGTATATTATTTAAAACATATCTAAATTTAAAACAGAGTGAATTATATACGTAGCTTTCTAAATTAAACATTCAGTAGATATTAGAACATTACAAAAAATATGAGTAATATTAATTATAAAGCATAAAAACATTTAGATCAATTAAAGATATAACAGATTATCAAAATAGAGAAAAGTCAGTCTCACCTCGACAGGGATCGTGTGTAGCGATGAACTCAGTGAGAGAGACCCAGCCCCCTCCCACCCGGACAACAACGTTACTGTTGAGGAATCGGACCAGGAAGAGACGTCGACCATCGCCAAACTGTTGGTTATCGTAGAGATCACAAGCATATGATGAAGATGGTGAGAAAATATCTTGTAATGAGTTAACTATTCTAAGATAATTACTAAATGTGCGAGTTACAATTCTTTATTATACTATTTTTCTCTTGTGCAGAAGCACACTTATTTTAAAATAATTATTTTTAATTACAGCTAACAGTTGAATAGTCAATTACTAAATGGCTATAATAAATGGAAACGAGTGTAATGCTTCTAATTATGATATTCAACAAAAAACCTATATGCTGGTATGAAAATACTATTTACAGGACTTCAACTTCGTGTTTAGAACTAGCGTGCTAATAATGCCATTTCACTTTTTTAAATTAAAAATGCAATAAAAATATATTTTAAAGATGGTATTTAACCAAAACGTGTGTTACAAATGTGCGTTCAAAAAGCAAGTCAATCTCGATAAGCTTAACTTTTATTCGACTTACAATGTAGTAAACAAAGACGGATAGAGTATGTAAATGGTTCTTATAGAGGTCCTAACCCCTCCTCAGCTAAGACAATTTTAACCGCTTACCTTGTATTTTCCGTCTGCAACTCGTTCGGCAGCAAAGCGGACTGGACAAATACACTGGGACACTTCACGCTCCACTGAGTCGTGAATGAGTTCTCGATCGGGCTTTTGTTGGCCCACCGGAGTTTTCTGGAGATTGGGTTGGATTTTTTGAGGAGATGATTGGGTATAATATTCGATATATATATATAAAGGTAGAATAGATGCAATGTGACAGTTCAGAAATGGAATATTTTGTATAAAGGACGAAATATCAATCGATACAGTTCAATGTAACTATAAAACTAAATTATTGGTTTTTCGGGAAATTGGTGTGTTAAAAACTATGTTTGACATCAAACATTACAATTTATTCATGTCTATCTATAATTATCATGAAGTATCAATTAGTTCATTTGATAATACATCTATTCTGTCTTTCTTAACTTTATTCACACTGCATTTATTGGTTTTGAGTTTGCTTTTTACACATGTGTCTCTATTAGCATTTGTATGTATTTATCAACTTAACAATATTCTCATTTATTCTGACCTGTTCTGATTGCAAAATCGTATTAATTTATCTATTATAAATTTTTAGTTAAATGTATTATTCTATCCAGATATTCAATTTACAATGTTCGAAATACTCAATAAAATAACTACACTAATTCAAATGTAAAATAGTTAGTCTTTATAGTTTATAAATTTTAAAAAATTTGAGTGTAAATTCCTTATAAGAATATAAAATAAAACTTAAAATGAAATATATAAACTTTTAGTGCAATCAATCGTCGAAACTAAAAAATACAGACTTACAAGGGGCATTTAATACCTAAAATTCAATTAAGCGTCTATTATACCATTTACATGTTATTAGATCGATATTCACGATAATTGAAAATTGAATCATCATAATCACAGAAGGAATAATAATTTCTGACGTGAAAGTTTTTTCAATTAAAACAAGTACGATTAAATATAAGTTCTTGTATAAATATAATTAAGTTCTTGACGACAACCAGAGCGAAAATAATGCGTATACTTTTTGGAAAAATTCTGTTTTTAGATTAAATACGTACACCTTTTCTCATATACTCGTACATACATGTTACACAATCATGACAATGTATTACTATCTTAAAATCTTTAATGAGAAACAAGAAAATCTCTAAATTTATAGAAAATTCATTTGTATGTAATATAAAGGAAAATAACACTTTTAGTATCTGACCCAATGATATAATAACATACCAATAATTATTTGAAATCAAATCAGTATATATAACAGTTCATTTAAAATGATAAAATTGTTTTACAATGATTATAAAAAAATTACATTGTATTTAAAAACATATATGAATAATACACTTTATAGTTTATCATATTGGCCACCATAGAACACAGGACAATACCCTACCACTTTATGTGTACGAAATTTAGCCACTGGAGGCAGAGGAGGTTTCATACAGGCCTAGATAAAAAATAACAAAACAAATTGAACATTATATAGTGCTTGTTACGAAAAATAAGAATTATTGTAGTTCTTTCGTGCTATCAGATAAAGAGAGTCTAATATTTTATTCTTACTAAAAATAAAATATCAGTATGTTCATTTATCACCTTGCATTGCCCTACTCATTGGACCAATCAATACCAAAACACCATTTAGTTTAAAATCATTGAAATCCTTAACAAACAATTAATTGTCAAAATGAGCAAATCACTGAGTTAAAAATGTAATTATAATCGTCGGCTCGTTTAAAGGAATTTTTTCGATTTTCAATAGCAGTAAAATATTGAAGTTAATTCAACCTATACATTGAAAATAAGCCATTTGTATGAATTTAAAAACAAAGATTAAACTTGGCATAATTTACTTTATTAATAATACTTAATTAATACTTTTAATTTAATAATAACATACATGATAGAATACCGTATTTTTTTAATTTGGATAGATAGATTTACAATCTATTATCTATATTCAATTTACATTAAATCAAACACATTACAACGTATTTAGATTAATTGTGTATTTCAGTTTTATTCATACTATGTATAATTTAAGGTTATTTTCTAATGACATCAAGAACAAATATTTTACAAAAAAAAATAACAAAGGTAAATCTTATGCTAAAAATGAACTATAACAATATTATGTTTTTAGTAATAACATTAGATACGTTTAGCATATATTTGGAAATTTAGTTCACAAATAACTTAGATATTGCAATGAAATTAATTAACTTTGCCCCCCTTTACATAATCGCAATCAAATATCAGATTCACAAATGATCCTTCCAGTTTTGATCACCAGTATGATTTACCTTATGATATGACGAGTGGTCATGAGTGCTTTGTGGTTTAGAAAGCACTTTCTGTTCATATAAAATATACAAAACAAATAAAAATTAATTATTAAACATAACTAATTTAAATATTTAAAATCATAGTAAACATGTTTCGCAGTATATATAATATTTCCTTGTTGTTATAACTATACTAATATATTACCTTACACTAAGTGTTAGAATTTCCATTTTATTTAAAACTTGTGTATAATATATATATACTAGAAATTCATTTTAATACAAATACAAAACATACATTTATAATACCGTAAAGACATATAAAATTTAGTTTTAAAAGTATAACCAATGTAATTGAAAAATTGAAAAATTACAATGTCAACTTACAAAATAATTACTTGAAATAGGTATAAATTAAACATTATAAGTTTAAAACTAATATATTAAATAAATAATACGTTTCAAGCTTTTCTACCAGCCTTTATGACAAACTAAATTGCATGATTTATTAGGAGACATTTTATGATACGAATTAATTATTAATTATTAGTCATATTATAGCATATGATATCATATATGACCAAATATCATCTATGCATAGCATAAATCAAATAAAACTTCTTCGAAATCTAATTTCTAACTATTGTGGTTTCAGTAACTTTATATTTTTTTATTAAAGATTCAAAATTGGAGGTTTAACAAACAAAAGTTTAAAATATTACTAGAACATTTAGAGAATAAATCACAATAAAGGAATATCATGTATAAAAACTGTATAAAAATTATATTTCACAAAAATAATTATATTTTCTTAATTTTATGCAGAAAGGCTTCAAACGTATTAATTTAATGAATCGATATAGTAAGTTACTAACACGTATGCAGTTCTGTTTTTTAAATGATTAACAGAATTAAAACGTGAGGTAGTAACTTTAATAGTTAAATAATTAGGGTTGTAAACACCAGCATACCTCAATCATAGCAAACTCATTACTATTTGAATTATTTACAACGATTTTTTTAATTTAAGAAGAAAGGTAACTTTCACCAAACAAATGATGACGCATACACAAAACAATCAATAACAGGGTTGTATAAAATAGCATTCTGGGATGAATTTAATGATGAATATAGTATATTCTCACCATTTATATCGTGCAAATAACATCAAATTAACCGAGGAATCAAATTCAGAAAAAATTAATCCATTCAGTAAATAACCATAACACAATCGTCATGGTTATTGATATATTCAATTGGGCAAAAGTCAAGAGAGGTAACCATCACCATTACAGGTAGTGAATAGAAATCCAACTGTTGTTCCACGCGCACCTTGCTATTCGCACGACGAATAGGGAACTCTCTTCGGCGCTTTAATTTCGGGACACACGCTGATGGCACCGTGAGTCGACGGGGAATGACAGACTTTGTTGAAGAGAGTGTTCTACTCACGGGATGCTTACGTGGTGTCAATTTAGGAATAGCAGAAGCGACACGACGCATAGGTTTCGAAGTGGAACTGGTCCGTTTTTCTGTCACGCTACTTTCTGATTCCTACACTCAGAGTGCGTTTTGTTTATTGATTCCATAGTTGAGGCATGATAGGAAATGTATTATGCATCTTTGGACAACTGATATATTATATGTATATTTTGAAAAAATAGAACTAATCTACTACACATTTGAAAATATACACTGATACACTGATAATCGATGTAGTTTTTCGGACTGCAATTTAATTATACACAACATTTTAGACGTTATTTGAAAGTATGTTTATAATTCTAATAAATCATAAAGTAAATTATTAACATGATTAGCATGAATAATTATTAGTAATTTATTTTAATCGAATTAATGCAACATGTCTAAAATAATTTAAAAAACAAACATTTTATTTGAGATTTATAAATACATTTTAATTATAAATGGAGGAATTACTTTTTGTAATTTGTTTCCTGATGATGAATCTTGATGATTCAAAACATATCGAATGATATATAAATAACTATGTTATGTTATAATATTATGTTTGGCTCTCATCTTTATAATTAATATTCGTTTTTCGAAGCATCGACCATTTCTCCCTGGTATATAAATTGTAAAAAATTAACACTCCCAAAAACTAAAATAAGGACTAATCCTTGAAATAACAGCGTATTGCTTTGTAAACAAATCACTTGAATTTAATTAAATAATACTATTTGTTACATAATAATACACTTACAAACAAACAATATTACAACATAAATAATATTTGACAAATAATAATACCATAATTCGTGTTGATGAATTCATCCATATATGTACATAAAAATAGAATCATCGAATAATTTTAAATTATAGTTATTATTATTAATATATTATTTTCATTTAATTACTGTCTATAATTACTCTGTGATATAATTATGTATTGTTAGTAAACAGCATGGATATGAAACGCTTATATTTAAACTATATGCCAGAAAGTGCCAATTATAATCATGAGCGGAGTCGAGATTTGAACCCGGGCACAGCTTTAATGTAAGGAAAGATAATCTTCAGATGAATAAGTTCCCTCAACCTCAGATAAGACCAGTGAGGTCTTATCTATGGTAATAAACCGTTTATATTTTAGTTTATCTAAACGTACACTTTTCAAAACAGTAAAATAACAGGCATAGAATGCGATTAGAATTGTGTACAAAAGTAGTAAATGGCAACTTAAATATATGATTAGTCTATCCAAAATATCAAAATTATTAGAGTACAGTGCTTTATACGTCATAAACAGATCTACAACTTACCCTTCGCTCAGGCCGTAGAGCATCTATAAACTCCTGGTACGCCATAGCTCCATCTCCCCGCCGATTGAAGATGTCATAAACAGCAGAAAGTTCAATTCGAGAGCTTGGGAACTTAGAGCGCAGGACGCCGCGGATAAATTGACCCCGAGTGAGTTTACTCGGGTCCCCACCGGCCCCCTCCACACCGGCACCACGGAAGATATCAGTCAGTCGGAGGCGTCGGGCTCGAATCCAGGCCAGGTAGCGGGTCCGCCAATCCGCCAGGTCAAAGTGCTTTAGATTCTCGATCTGTCGGGTGGGCATCAATTACATGAATATTAGTAGGATATATCAATATGAGCAAGGACCAATAAGCAGGATCAACATGCTGGATCAAAATGGATCTATATTTAGTAGCATTATTATGGATCAATATGAGCTAGGATCAACATGCTGGATCAAAACGGATCAATATTAGCAAGATAAGTATGGATCAATATGAGCTAGGATTAGCATGCTGAATCTATATGTCGTATAATCCTTCCCAAATATGCAAGCAAATATTATAATTGTAAATTTTTATAAAAAATATGTGTAGAAATCAGTTCAAGTTTACCAAAATAGAATTATAAGAAAGAGTCAAAATAACCTTTTTTAATTTGTTATCTTAAATTATCAAAAATTTAAAGATTATTGCTTAATTTTGGATTATGGTCAATTATCGATTACTATGTAAATCGAGCTAAAAGAAAGAGTCTGGAGTGTATAAACTGTCAAAATGTTCTGTAAATTATATTATAACCGAGAAGAAAACTATAGCTACATACTACTTACGCATTTTACTAGCAGTATAAACAGATCTGAACAACGCTATTTGGACCTAATTCAGTATTTACAACATCATAACCCTATACTATTACATATTCACATGAAATGATATGTTTAAAAATATATTCAAAAGTTTTGAAGGAAAAATAAGTAAGGTTGAGATTTAACTGTATAATATAAGGTCTAGATAACAAAACGTGTCAAAGCTTAGTAAACTCAGCTACGAAGAGCCTTCATAGCATTACCTCAACCAATTTCTCGTACTGCTCCTGCAGACGTTGTTTGCGCTCGACAGAGGCTCGCCACACAGATCGATACTTGATATTGAGCAGCGAACAGCGGGATGCAAACACGTCGTCAGCTGCAAGATAATTCGAATAATATCATATATTAATTATGTTAAACTTAGTTATAATTATGTGACTGCACACTCAAGTAATTGCAATGGTTGTTTTTAGTTGTAGCGATTGTCACCACAAAACAAATCGCAACTAATTTATTTCGATCCTTTTAATACTTTATTTTCATGATTGAACATAATTCAAATTAAATATTTGATCAAAATTCCGATATCTCATACACAAATTGGGAGTAAGAAACAATGTTGGATAAAAATATATATATATACACGTTTACAACACTTTAAATAGAAAACCTTCCTAAAATTAAGCAATTACGACTTTTAACTGAAAGCCAAATGTGATCATTCCACTTGAGAACTATATACCAGAGAAAATGAATGTTATAAAATAAAATAATGTACTTAAATGATAAGCGATGGAGAAAAATATTTAAAAGGTGCTATAATCAATATAGTTCTCCGGTTGCATCCAACACGATTTCAAATGAAACAAGAACTTTCAAGCTGATAGACACCGATACCAACATACAAGGAGGAATAGAGATACTATCTCTATTCCTCCATGTCCAACATATTATGTCAAAAGGCAGGAATGATGAAAACAGAAGCACTCACTCGTGGTGGATGACAGTGATTGGTCTCCACTGACGGTCGGTTCTCTCAAGTGCCTGTGGTGGCCCCGTGAATGGAACCTCAGTCCGGATTCTGTCAAACTCTCCACCGTCTTCCCCAATCGAGTTAGAATCTCATGGAATTCCTAGAAATGGGGTAAATAAGTCATACTTGATGATTTAAAACTACATATTACGTTCAAAATTGCAACTGGTTGGATCTAACTACATAAAATTATATAAGTTTTTGTTTTTAATAGTATACTGCAATATATTGTAAATTTGCGCAGTAGTTTGTAATAAGTTTTTTATATTTATGGTACATCTTCCGTAAGTGAAAATTCATCAGATATGTATCAATACATAGAATCAATGTAATCGATTAATATATTAAATAAGCAACATTTGTTAATCATGATGTAATTTTTCTTTATGCATAGCATGATGTTATCAATTTTGTTCAACGAAGCACAACATTAATATCAAAAGATTGCATCACTGAAGTGAATCATCAAAATAGTTAACGGTTCATATATCGAAGTTAACGGATATAACTGAATTAACAGGAAAAAAAATCTCCATGGTTTAAATAAATCTTCAGAAATATATTACAAATCATCTTAAAATATAAGTTTATAATAATTAAAATTTATATTTTTAAACAATTAGGACCTTTATTAATAATCATGGTAATAATGAAGGGTCTAGCTAGTCTCTTGTTATGCTGCCTTGTCTAGGCACTAATCACCTTGTGTTTCTCCAGAACCTCCAGAACCCCGGCAGGCTGGAGCCCTCCTTCTGTACCATCCGCTGCCGTCGCTGCAGCCGTATTTTGCTCCCGCTCAGCTTCCACAAGTTTGGCGTGGAGCTCGGCAACCTCCCGTAGCGCTTCCTCCACCTGAACTGCCGTACCGCGAAATTGGGTTAGAGCCTCAGTGAGCCGGCGGGACCGCGTCGTGTTCAGTGCCAATAGCTGCCAATTTTTGTTATAAATTATACAATAATTAGGTATGTAACATAGAGTATAGACCTACAGAATATGTCTTTATAGCAAATAATAAATATATATATTTAGAGAAAATAGGCTACTTGCATTTTTGTAAGTATTAAATATTTAAAATATATTTTTAATTAATTTAAGTGTTCTTTGTATATATTTAATAGTTAAAAGTTTTGTCATAATATACATAAACATACATACAACAACAGTATGAAATGTTTCATTAAAAATGTTTTAAATAATCTATATTATGACTATTACACATTAAATTTCAACATTGTGTGCAAGATATAACAATATAATTATTAACATTTTTGTTATTAAAATTACGTTCTCAAACGTTTAATAAGTATACCAGATATAATTTAAATTTACATTTAACGTAATTAAATTATCAGGGATTTTGCAGTAACAATAAATTCTTAGTCAATGAAAACTTAATAATGTTGACATAAATGCGATGTAATAAAATGACTCTAACATGAATAATTCATTTATTAAAAGTATTTATCGGCTAAATAATTAGTTGCAAACTTTAAAATAGTAATCCTTACATCGGAAGCTGTATAATTTAATAAATTTGACAAAACTTGAAAAGGTCAAAAAAGCTTAAACATTTGGATAAATATTATAAAGCGGCAAGCGTTCGATAACTAAGCCCGTCAGTCATGTACCTGATTCCAACGCGCTTCCAGATAAGCCATCTGCTTGGCCAATTGCTTGGCGATTGTCTCGGCACACTTGGCTCGCACCTCTCCACCCAAACGCATGTAGGTGGTCATGTCGGTCTGTCGGCTGCGTAGGTCGCTCGTGAAGCGCTCGTGACGCTCCGTCTGACGCAAGAGCTCCTCCTCTGATTGACCTCCAAGTGCCAGTGCCTTCCGCGTGGATTTCTGCTCCTTCTCCGCTTCCAGGAGCCACTCTCGGAGACCACTGTTGAGGCGGTGCAGTTCTACCGCTTTAGAGTGAGCTTCCTGGAAGGTAATACAGGTAGATAGTAAGATCGAAGTAAAGGTTGCTTTTTACTTTCGTTTGAGACGGTTGAAAATATTGGACATATGTCCACTTTTGATTTGGAATTGTAATAAAATGACTATGTTTTGTATTTTATAAACTAGACCAACAATCAATCTTCGTTCATACCATCAAGTAATAAATACATAGAATGTTTAATTCTCAATTGATTTTATATATAGCATACTTTTAATGAACGACAAAACAATTGAATTGACAAAATTTAAATGATTAGGAAGTAAGTGGTGATAAATGTTTCAGTTAATTATATATTTTAATCAACAATTAATGTCAAACAAATAACAAAGTAACCAGTAAACTTTAAATATACTATTTTTTGTATTTATTCATAAAAATAACAAAAATTACTAATTAAAAAGTTTACTATAATTTAATGAATAATACATTTTAAATACGTTGGTATGCTCCTTAGTATATTATTAAACTACATGCATAATCAATAATCAATAAAAGGTGAAAATCTGTCTATCGTTACATTCCTTATGGTTCATACTCTCTACATTTTTAAATGTTTAAATTGCTATAATAACACCTATGCTACACAAAATTAACAAATTTGCTTAAATTATCAGAGACAAAAGTAGAATTAATCCATCAATTTTAAAAATAAACTTTTGTAGTGTCTAATGTATTATGTGTTTACAACTTATGTTAGGAATGTTGAAGACATGATGGAGAGAGATAGAAGAAATGTTTGCAAACATTGTATTTATAATCAATATATAATAACCATTCAATGTTGTATGACGCATACGTAAGGAGAAAATAATGTTTATAATTATTTCAGATACTAAGTATAAACCAAACTTTGAAGAAATAATAATGAAATAAATGTGCATACACACGTTTTATGTCTTTGACTTTATAAAATCAAATTTAAAAATGAAGAAATTAAAGAATGCGCTTTTAAGAATTTACTAATTCTCACTATTTAATTAATAAATATTTTTTCACACTACTGATTTTCTTAAAAGTAGTATGACATTGTTGTACGCACAGGGTGTTTCAGTTCATTATTACAATGCATTATCCAAGAAAATCAGTGGAAACTAATATAAGATTCATGTATACGTGTTTTGTCAATTCCCAAAACTCTTAATTGAATATTTGACCATATACCTTGTTCAATATTAAATATAAATTTGAAATACGCTTTATCAATTTTTTGAATAATATTTTAACATTCTCGTCTATTGTCATCATACATGATTATGGAAATAGTCTTATATCCACAAGTCTAGATAGTTGCTTGCAATTTGGGATAGTCATGTACTTGCCTATTTCGAAAAATCTAACTGTTGGGGTTGGTGGTCATTAAGTAAATACATCTTCTTAGTAATTACTTTTTTTCCGGAAGTATGAAAACAAATAATATTTTCAAAAAATTTTTTTTTAGCTATATACTCTACTGAAGTTTGATAGCAGAATGCCTGAAACTTAAAAATCAAAATGATTAAAAAATGTAATTACTTTTTTGTTCCATATTCGCTAAATAAATTTAGAATAATATTAAATCAGTTAAATTGTTTCAATTTTATAACATTTAAATATCACAAATAATTAATAAGGTAATATATCATTTGTCAGTTATTCATAATAATCGATTTCCTTTAAACTTTAAAACTTTAATATTATTAGTACATGTATGGTTACTCGATATAATTGATTTATGGATATCAATAATTTATTATATTATCATATTCATTCCTATTATTTCTTAATAGTTTTTTACATAAAAATAAAAAATCATCAGCCAAACATATTATAGATGAAGAAAACAGAATTACTATATATTTAAATTCCATATATATTATAACTATCAAAAAAGGTGGATAAAAGTACCAACAATATTTGAATCTAAAATTTGCTCAATACATTTTTTCAAAATATGATTACACAGGGAAAAAAGGATAATTTAAAATAACAACTCAATATTATAAAATGAAGATATATACCGTTAATCGTTCTTCTCTCTCCTTGATAACAGTACAAATCTTCTGCCATCTGGTTTTCAGTTGACTTATAAGACCAGTGTTGATATCGGCCAATTCTTGACTCTTTTTGTCCAAACTTTTCATAAAACGTTCATAGGAAATTTTTTCTTCCGTAATACTCTACAAAATAACAAGACATAAAAGTGAGCATTATAAGATTTCAAATAAAAATTTACATACCACTTAAAAAGAAACATTAGTTTATAATAATTGAATAGTATTACCTACTCTACACAGTATCTATAAAACATATAAAATAAAATGACGCACAATAAACGAAATAAATAATAAAAGGTCAATAAACTTAATCAACCTTGTGTTCATCCAAAAGCATTTCCACAGAATCCAAGTCACCAAAGACAGGCTTGATTGAATCGGTGATTCTTTCGGCTCGATCTAGCCACTCCATCATGGACTGAATCGCCTCTTCAACCCTTCCTGAGGCCAACAGTCTGTGATCCAGATCGCTTTTGCTGAAATTTAGCACACAAATAAAGGTTACAATATAAATTAAATCAGTAGATTTATCACAAAATATACAAACCTAATTCTAATATTATTGATTAATAAATATCCTAACAAAATAATATGTTGGCAAACCTATTAATGATGGTCGAATGTCGAAACTGACGGAAATATCATTTGTCAATTGCATAAAGTAAAGTTCAAATTAAATATAGCCATAAGAGTTGCATACAGTTGTTATAATAATATATATTATCTTACATTTCCAGGCAGTTCATACGATAGTATAGAAGACTGCAACAGTTTAGAGTAAGTTCTATAGTTTTTAAGTAGTTTTGGTTTAATAATAATTATACTAACGACGGTTATATATGGACCACCCTGTCCAATGCCAGAAAATGTACAGACAAAACAAAAAATCAAACACTATGTAACTGATAACATTTCAATCCGATGTGCCATTCTGGACGTCGAAAGAAGACAAATGGACTTATTTTAAATATATAATCAAACTAAGGTACTAATATTATAGAAGCAAAGGAAAGCCTGAATACAAAGGCACAGATAACCCGCCTGACATGCAGTCTGCAGCCGTTCTATACTCAAACAAGCACGCACGCACGCAATCAAAGAACAAGAACTAACATGGAGTATCCAAGACCGTGGATGGAATTCCACTTGAGTCGAAGTCTATCGATCATCTCCTTGAGTACATCCTTCTCGGGGTCCTGTTTGGTACAGAGGCCAGAGAGGTTCTGACCTAAGCGCAGAGTCGAGTAGTACCGGGGATATTTTGCACTCAACTGGTTCAACAGGATCTGGAGTATACACACCATTTGGCATTATGCTAAATAAACGTGCTATAATAAAACGCTAATAATAATATACTATGTACAAATAAACTTGTTATAATATAATGCAATCAAATTTCTGATGGCAATAATAAACAAGCGTAATTTAATATCTCATAATCACGAGAAGATAAATAATTGCATATCTTTGTATATTATATTGATATGAATATCACAAAATTTATAAAAATGGAAGGCCATGTGCATCTTATAAATATATAATTCATAAGTACCTAGTATATTTACACTTTCCATATACTATTTGTATATTATATATTAATAAATTATTTATAAAACTAATATTGAAATATCAATAAAAAACAGTACAAATTCTAATTCCAAACTAAAAATATTAAGATTTCCGCTTGCTAGAAGGTAAATATTTTATAATAAAAATTGTTTAATAAACAGAATACAAAATTACCATAATATATATATTAACTTAGTAAACATAAATATTAACGAAAAAAAATGAAAATAAAATGTATTAACAAACGTAAACGTTTACTTAACAATGCATTCCAAAAATAAACTTACTAAAAAATTAAACGGTGTGTGAATTGTAATAGCACAAATGTTCCTTATTGAGAATGACTCAAATATAAAAATGAGAAATAAACATATTAAATATAAATTTATATTAAAAAATGATATTAGTTTATTTATTTCGAATAATAAATTTGTAAAAAGTCAATATAATTATAATACAATTTTTATAAATATCAATTTATGTCGTATATGTATGTAGTATAAAAGTTAAAATCATTAAAATTAGAAAATCAAAGTTTAAGACTTACAAAACAGCAGTACAAAAATTAGTCATAACAATTGCGCAATAAATAAAATAACGTATTAAAATGTATATAATTCTTCTATGTAGTATTTCTAACTATTAGACTAAAATCAATATTCTGCTTTGCATACATTAACATAGTCATATTACAATCAGCCGAATATATCTACGACTAACTCGCAGGAAGAAGGTTTTCCCGTGTTTACTTGCCTTCATTTTATCAACAAGCTCCTTCACTTTTCCGCTGGTGTCCTTGGACTTCTCAATCTGTGTCTGAATCTCTTCGAGCCAGACCATGATACCTTCGTAGGAATCAGAGAACTGGAATTGAAGTGAATGGAATGCAAATATTAAATCCTCTCGTCATGTACCAATTGAGTGAATCCAAACTTAACAGAATGGAACATGTAATAAGAGCAGAACTTGAGGTGCGCACATAATACATAAATCGCTGATGATATAAAGGATTTCACAATTGACGCATATTTAAAACAACTGGAGATCAATACAACAAATTCAACAAATGAAATCAATAAAATTAATAGTTTTGAATTACAAAAGTAGAGACAGAAATATAAATACAGTCTTGATAAAGAATGAAGGAGTAACCGCACCCGTTTATCCTCCCGATATGCCTGCTCGAGTATGCGGCTCCTCTCTGCAGCACGTCGCAACACTTTCTTGTAGCCGAGCTTGAGGCCAGCCAACAGGTTGTTCACCTGGACCGCCTCCTCTCGTGAGCCGAAGTACTTGAGGAATGTCCCCGTCAGACAGACCTCGTCCAGACTCGCTTTCCGAGACTCAGCTTCAGCTATGAAGCCCTGATAAAGCACAAATATGTATGAATTTATACAGAGCCCTCGTGTTAGTATTACTAATAAATGGAAAATTGTGTTAAATTTATTTTATGTTTTCTAGTGTATTTTCAATAAATTATTCAAATATATAATTGTTAAATAAAATATTTTTGAAAAATACGCAATATTACGTATTCCCTATAATGAAATTACAAAATTAGTTGATATGTTTCCTTATATATACCAACTTACTTAATCTAGGTAGATATATTTTTTAAATACATGGAACAATTTAGAAACACAAAAAAATAATTAATATAAATTATTAAAAAATCCGAGTTTAATTAATAATATTTCTTTGATTTGAACCATGTTTATAATAACAATAAGTGAACATTAATTTTTAAATTGTTAAAAAGCAGCAATAGTTATAAAAAGTACAAAATTAGAACTTTATTAAAAAATAGTTGAACCAACTAGAACTCACGTTGATCTCTGTGATCTGTTCAGCACAACGAGTGGTAATCTTGCTGGGACTCTTAAAGCGCTTAATAGCGGCTTCTGTAATCCGAAGCCAGTCCGCCAGTTGGGCCATAGTCGCTGTCATGCTCTCTAGAAGGCGCGCATGGTGGGCCAACTGCTGACGGCGTCGATTTCCTCGTTGCCATGCCAATTGCCAGCCCCGCTCGAGGCGGAGAAGTTGGCGACGAAGAGTGGCACCAGTGGAATAGTTAGGGGCTGATCGGGATACGAGGACGTGACCTCGGGAGAGTAGCGAGGTGATGCGCTCCTTTCTGCTCTCCAGACCCGAAAGCTTGGACTGTAGAAAGTGTGTACGGTGTATGCACATATGACATGTCCTTTAGAATATATTAATGTTCGTTTTTCCTTTTTCATTAAACTCAATGTTGTGTGCAATAATATTACACAGGGTTGCCACTATCTTAAAATTTAAAATCGGGACGCATATTCCGGAACAATTCAATAAACCCCTCTAACCCATCACGAATGAGCGGAGCGAACGAACTGTAAAATGCGCGAAAAACTTTTGAGGTTATTTTTCTAAAATTATTAATTAAACATATATAAATATAACATATTTTTAAAGATACCACCAACCCTAACCCTTGACCCCTTCAAGGTAGCGTGTCTTATTACATTTTAGCATTTTTTTTTAATTTTGTCTTAGAAGTCTCAATCGGGACAATCGGGACGAGTGGCAACCCTGCATTACATAATATAATACGAAACAACCTTTCATATTAAGAATACACTTTAAAGAAAAAAATCACTGAAAATTGCTATTTCATAGTGGAATGAATGGCCATATAGATTCATTATACTACATAAATTTGTCTTTAAAAATATAACTCGGGATGCTTGGATAAAAATCCTGTATAATACACAAAACTATTAGTAGAACTTAGAGAATTATTAAGACAAAATATATTTTAACAGCCATGTTAAACATGATAATTAATAACAAAATAAATATAAATTGTTTATTTCATACTATTAACGTGTACTACTGGAAGAACGGGGAGAGCTCCCCTGTTTTGTTAATAATAGACGGTAGCAGTGTGTTAACATTATCCTTTGCTCAAAAGTATAATAAGTTTTACAGAATTTTTATTTTTATAGAGATCTTCCTATAGATCAACTCCGCACTGGGAATTCTTCTCTCTTCTAAGTCTACTTTCACCATATCAAAAAGTGGAGAACCGTGATTGCGCTGACATCTGGGGCGCCGCAATGCTTTTAAAATATCTATTTTCTTATTTAATTAGAAATAATATTTTGAGGATACCTCTCCATACAAAAGTAGTTCGAAAACACGTTATTTTTGTTTACACTCAAAAAGATTATCTTCTACTGTATAATACTGTAATAATATAGGCAGTAAATATTTTAAGATTCATAAATATACTTACATCATAATGTATTGTAATTAAAATATCATAATTATATAAAATTTCAGACATAATAGGACATTTTATCGCCTTTAAATAGAAATAGCTTACCGAAAAACTAGCGAGTGCTTTTTTAGCTGTATCCAAGCGACCACCCATGTGAGGTGGTGTTTTCATGGAGTTCTTGAAGTACTCTAGATAAGCGATATTCTCCTCCACATCCTGACAGAATACCTTAATCTGGAATATTGAATTGGATATAAGTGAAAATAAACAAAATATTGAATAAAGTGCTTTTATAGTAACATTAATGCTATAAAAATAAAATTAGCAATAGTATTGAATTGACTGAAATTAACAAAACAGCAACACGAAAACTCAAAATAACAGTAAAATACTCTTACGTCGAACAAGGATATTACTCCTGCAGTATCATTCTAGATATTAAATCAAAGGAAATAAATTGAATTATAGCTTACATCCTAATTTTAACAATGAAGCTTTCATACAATTATTATTACAAAATTATAGATCGGTATTAAAAAAAAAGTCGACTAAACAAGTAAATTAATTAAATTTCAATTATTGTAACTTTACCTAAACAGAACGAAAACTGTAAGACAAGTCATGCAAATAAAAACCACTCAAATATTAAAAATTGACTTTATGATAAATATTACATATATATATAAAAGTAATTTTCTGAAAAATAGCTGTATATTCTAATAAATCTAATACGAGCTAATTAATCTCATTGTTGGTGGCAATTTTGCTTTAAGAGACAAGCGACATATTTCAAGATTATGCACCGAGTAAGATGCACTCACCCCCCTAAGCATGCCCCGTGCATGAGCCATTCTTTCATCCAGAGCATATCTGACATCCCCAAAAAGCTGATTGATCTCATCCAATCGGGACTGGAAGGCTGCAGCTTTGGGACCCGTGCCCGTCTTGATAACTAGATTAACTGCATCATTTAGATGGGCGATCGTCGCCTGTACGTTAGTCACTCCGTTGGACAAGAGCTGTGGCAAGCAATAAGAAATATAATGCAACATAAATTAAATATATATATATATAACATATGAAAACTTATGTGTTTATATAAAAATATAAGCACAAAAAATCAAATGTATTATACTAAATTTAAACATTAATTAAAATATATAAGTTAATTATTTGTTCATAGAGAATAGTATCTAATAAATGATGTCTTTATTATTGTCAATAATGCGGTGTTCTGTATTTATTATTTTGGTTAATTTAGATATTTAAGCACTGCTATAATTAAAGGAATTACTATATGCTAGTATTTAATCGGAAAAATGAAAGTGTAATTAAACACAGTAGGTACTTTGCATGTATTAAATTATGATGATTATATAAATATTCTAACCATATTTACAATTATATCTGAAAATGAAAACAGTTTTCAATTCTAAAATAAAAATATTTATTGCACAGTAAATAGTAATAATTGAAATTATATTAAAAACAGTGTTGCCACTCCCCAAAACAGAAATAATACCGCACAACTGCAAAAAATACCGCGCCATGTATATTACTTGATAATCGATAAATATACAAAATTTTTAACAAAATGATGAGTGCAGTTAATAGGTACAAAAAATACAAAAAATTAAAAAAAATTAAAAATCAACGTTCGAATTTATTAATAACAAGTAATTAAATTATATATTAAAATTAATAATACAATAATCACTAAAATATTTCAAAATCTAATATATTTCATATTTAAAAAATACACAATACACAATACCTAAAATTTATAATTTATTAAATGGAAAATCTATTGGGTAAATTGCAATGTCGCTTTACCGGGATATATAAATCTTAATTAATTAGTCCCTGTAGGCTTAAACTAATCAATCGATAATTATCTCAATGCTGCAGCGTAAATCAGATATTATTGTTAACTTATGTATACACCGAGAAAGCGTGATGGCAATTCACCCTATAGTATTATTAATAACGGTGTTAGCCAGATATACTTAATGAAATTAGTAATTTGAAGATTAAATATTTCTTTAATAACATTTCAAATTTAAAACTAATTACTTCCCTCAATATAAACACGGAAAATATAGATTATAATAAACAACTATATTTTTCTAATTAAAGTAATATAATTAGCGTACATTATATTCATGAATATACAATCAGACTAAAAGAGTTACACATTATAAATAATAGAACAGCTGAAGTAATAATATTTTGGGTGCTCTGTTTTATTATACTCATTACAATCACTAGGCACCCACACCAAAAACTTTAGGGATAATAATATAACAAAATTGAATCAGACAGACCTGCAGGTTCTTTATGGCAGTTTCGACGTGCTGAATATCAGCGGGTATGTCTGTATACTTCTGTAATTGGCACTCAATTTCCTGAAGCACCTCAGAAAGCTCGTCCATCGACACATCAACCTCACCAACACGAACCAGCTGTTCCTGGAGGCTTTGCTGTATGCACCATGTGTATGAAACGTGAGCGAAGAAACAATTTTAGATTCTCATGGATTTCATGATAAAAAATGGAAAGTAAATATACCTAGTATGTGTGTTGTGCTTTATAGTGTACCACTAGAATATATAAAACTAAATATTCTTTAAACTGTTTCATTTACATAAACTAAAATATAGATAATTTTAAATATCTAGCCTGACACTTACATTTTCTAAAGTTTTGTGTACAAATAAATATTTTAAAATATATTACATTGTTTATTAACTTTATTACTATATATGCATGCATTATTCAATATATAAATATTAATCTTAAATTTATCGTCGAATTAATAATTCGTAATATAACAAGAAATAACTATATTGATTAATATATTGAGGAAATTTTAATGGATTATGAACTCATATTAAAACTTCATAATAATATTAATGCTATTACCTTTCTCAAAATATTAAGACAGAAACATATTGAAATTAGTTCCTATATAAAAATTTCATATAAATGTATCATAGCAGACGTTTGCAGCTAAAAGCACGTTATTTTTAATCAATTATAATGTTCTAGTAAACATATGCCATAACAAGTTAAGTAGTTAAATAATTACATAAGTATCTAAAAACAAAATAATACCATTGTTAAAGAATTCATTCCAATATACATTTATTTTTAAACATGTTTGTACATGGCTTAACATTAATGCATGATGATTTATTCTTATTGAAAATACAGTTCTATAATAGTAAACATTTTCCCTCGATTTTTTTGTTACAATTTAACCTAACCAGCAAACAATCACAAGAATCTAGGTAACAAGATTGAACTCACCTCTTTAGCAATGAGGGCGTCTATGAGAAACCCCCAACGACCAGTGATCATATCTACAGGCTCCATGAAGAGATCCGGATCAGTCACGTGACCAGATCGGATCATCTCTTTGGCTTCCTGGGTCAGACTCTCAATATCCACTAAACAGGGGTACACCTCGGCCTTCAGCATCTGAATAGGAGTATGAGAAAATATTAATTTTTAATTAATTTATACATTATTATTATTACGAAAAAATGTATGTGTTATATATTATACATAACAAAGAGAATAATAAACAAAAGCTATAGTTAATTTCAATATTATTATTATTAGTATTTAATAAATGAATAGAATGAGAAAACCTCTGGAAAAAAATAAGAAAATAATTAGTCTCCAAAATGATAATTTTCAAATCAAAAATAGTAACTAACGTGTCTTTTCTAACATAATTTCTAAAGTGTTTCTTATTTAAACTTACAAAACATAGATAAATAAAAGAGAATAAAATAATTAAACATACACAGTTTTAATTTTTCAAAGAAATACATATATATATATATATATTATAACCATATTCAACGTGACAAAACAAACAAAATACAGTAAAAATTTTAAATAATAAATTGAATTGAACAACATTAATTCACTGAACAATATAAACAGTAAAAGTAGTTATCTTACAACTGAAAATTCATTACAGCGATCTGCTTCCATACAAGGGACACCTTTAAGCGACTTAAAAACATACAAAATATACATAATGTAATAATAGCATATGTTTATTTTATATTTTTCTAAATTTTGCAAATATTGTTTAGTTAAAATATCTCATTTCTGGTAATTATAAAAATAATTTATAATTAGAGCAAGTAGTGTTTTTTCTTAAGTTAAATGGTTTTTATTATTAATAATAAGATTTAGTATTTACATACACATATAAAACTGTATATAACTGCATAATTATACAGACAGCATTTATAAAATTACAACAACAAAAAATCATTTAAAAATTAAAAATTATCTCACCTTTAGTTCTTCAAGCTGTAGCTTGAGACCACGTTCGTCCAGTTTTGGTCCGCCAATTTCATTCAATCGTCTTTCCACTTTCGGCAACCAGGCTTGCAGTTTCTAAATTAAAAGGAAACAATTATGTATTATTTATGTATACCACATGCGAAGAATTTGTTCCCTTATGACTTGTAAGTATCTTTTGGTCCATACATTTATAAATCTTGAATTTGATCAATTTTGTCATTTTCTCTTATGTGCTTCATAGACTTTATCAATTAAAGTAAATAATGTAGATAATATCTTTTTTGAGTTCCAGTGAGTTCGGATCGAATAAAAATATTTTAAAGTAGTTTATGGTCTTTTCAAACGATCATAAAAGAGTTTGCCAACTTTTCAATTGTTAAGAAATGACTTAATTTTATTATTTCATATTTATTTTGTCTTCATTATTATTTCATACTAATTTTAAAGAAAAGTATATACATACATGTACGCATTCACAAAAACAAGTGCGTAGGTACAACTAAGAAGTGCGTAACATACAACTAATCATTGCATATTTCCATTTTCCTGAAGTAATAAACGACAGGTCAAACAGTTCTGATTAACCCCGGTTAACCAGTTAAACCTGGTTAAACCAAATAACTTGGTTTTATCTGTCTTGGTAAAGACCTTAAGTAACCAGGATCTTTCAGTCAAATGGAATTTAAGATGATATTTTTAGGGTAAAACGTTGCTCAGATAAAATTAATTTCGCAGAAACTATGATTTTTTCAATTCCAATATTAATTATAAAAATTAAATACCTAAAATATTGTTTAGAGGTGCCAAATCAATGTCATATTATATATATTAATATCTATAAACATGACAATCATAATATAAATTGCCTTTAACGTAACGAAAGAAACCGAATAAAACCAAATATAAATCCTAGATGATTATATGATGGACTTAAATTATAATGAACGACAATTCCAGACTACATAAGTTGCAAGTTAGTTACCAAAACTATTATTTTGAAACAACAATATTGATTCGGCATCTCAACCATCGTACTGAACTATCATGAATGTACTGTGGATGATTTAATTGAAAAGTAAGATGCTATGTAAAGAGATGTTGTCAACAATAGTGTTAAATATAACAGGCTGAAAATAATCTCTGAATTCTCAAGTAATCTCAGGAAGCAACCACTCACCAATTAGCGGCAAATGTCTAATGAGCGGTAAAAGTCCCTGAGTCTCAAACATTCATGGAGAGAAATGTAGATTATCTGTCATTTTAACACAGCACAAAAATTTAATTATTCTTTAAAGACATTAAATAACTATTGATCTTACTTTAATAACGCAAATGCTTGCAATCGATATTATGATTTTTATATAATTTTTTGTGACAAAAACATAGTTAAAAAAACTATTTTAGTGTACAAATTTTATTCGTTAGACGGCGTTATTTTCTGACAAAATATCTGCTTGAAACATAAATTTAGAAATTGAAATGGTGCTAATTTGAATCAGTGAGTAAATCTAGGAAATTTTCGTTTGTTTTTAGGATGAGAAATAATACTAACAAAACATTTTAAGGTAGATGAAAATTTAATAAAAAGCTTTTAAAATAGGACATTTTATGTATATTTTTAAACGTTTTTCAAGTATTTTTAAGTTACACTTTACTATTTTGAATTGTAACACAGACATTTTAAGTCCATAACACAAGAAGACACTCTCCGCTTACCTCCAATCTTGTGACAAATCGAGTGGCCACCTCGAGGGCCTCGTCCATCTCTTCCCGACGCTCTCTCACATCTTCCCGAATATCAGCGAGACCCTCCTCCAAGTCTCCTATCGCACGCTCTAGTTCACTGGCAGAGAAATTCCCACCACTCGGCTGTCCTGCAAGCTTTTCTTTCTTAGCATCTTTAGCCCCATATCCCTGGATGTCACCAGAGCACTGGGCCACTAAGGAATTGCCCTGCTGTCGAGCTGTCATAATTTGATTGGTCACCTCCGAGAGACCGGCCTCTAATTCCTAGAAACATAGCCACCACAAAACGACACAAATAAGAATAAAACTATTAGAGTGAAGTGAATATGTTACAAATAAAAGTCACATATAAATCTGTTGTAATAATTGGAAAGTGGTTGATAATTTTTTATGCTAAATATAAATAATTAGTTTTAAATGGAAAATAGACATAAATAAAAAGACATGTTGTAAACATGAAAAATCTCAATTTTCAGGAAAAATCCAAATTATATTAAAAAAATTATTACCAAAAATGGTAATTATGCTGTCTTTTAATAATGGATGAAACTACTTAATTATGGATATAATTAATTAATCCCTTATTGATATAAGGTTGCATTATATAATATAATTGAATACTAGCAACTTATTACAGATGAATATGCATGATAAATGTATAAACCAATTTAGTGTTATGAACTTAATAAAAAAGGATTTTATGCCAGTTTCGTAGAACGAAAAAGTTGAAATCTGTGGCATTAAGTCTTTTATAAGTCTTCTTTTATATTAATGCAAATAAAATAAATAAATGTAATAAGAACAATTGAATGTCAGTCCATTAGTATGTATCTAATAAGAGAACATAAAAGTATGGTAATATGATATATTATCTCTCGAAAGTCAAGATTCCGTAAAAACTAAATGTTCGAAATCATCAAAGTACCTTTATATTTTGTTGGTAATTTTATACTACTCGGTAAATTAAATTGATTAACTTTAATAATGCCACTTAATGTTAAATAATTGCCTGTGAAATAATGTACTAATTGGTTTCGGGGAATCATTTGTTTTCGAATATAGAAAATATGTATCAAGCTTTAAATAATCTACAATTCATTAAATTGCATACTTTAAAAAACTTCATAAATATAAGCATTACAACACATGCAAGTAAGCCAATAAACCAAGCATATTTTAAATTTTAGAATGAAGAATACACATGCCTAATATATATAATATACAAGCATAATCTAAAAAATATTTACTGCGAAACTAAATTCTTACAATAAAAATTAATTATTTTCACACACTTGAAATACACATAATAGCAGTTGAAATTTACAAAAGTAAATGTGCACATAAATATGTATTAAGAATGTAGAATTCAAAGAAACACGCACAAGGAATACACATGCCTAATATATATTAAAATATATATGTACTTACAGACCAATCTATAGACTGAAAAAATAGACAGTGACAATTGATAAAAGCGTTATAATATTTATTTAAACAAAGATATATGAAACAAATATGTATATCATACTTAACTTGTAAATTAAAAGCATTTCACATACAAAAGTTATCATACCTTTTTTGATTGACTTATTTAAACATAATTTATAATTTATAATAAAGGAATAGAAAATTAAACTAGATTACTCTTCAATTGGAAAATATCAAATCTTAGTTGTGCGCTTGAAGAGAAGTAACCGACTCACCTGTAGAATGGTCAGTTGTCCGCGCACCTCCTCCGGTGTGGTCCAGTCAGTTGCACAGCCCAACTCCACCACACCCGCTCCCACTGTCGCCAATGCAAACTCTGCAGCCCGCACTGCGCTCCAGAACTCCTCGCCACCTAACTTGATACTCTCCAATTGGCGAACACGAAGCTCCAGAGATTCCCGCACGGATGAACAGGTCTCCTGCAATTCGACCGTCACCAGCTGTAGATTGTGACCACCAACACCACCACTGTAGATGCTGTATGTATCGCTATTGCAGATGTCCGGATAGTTGTAATGGGGCTGCTGGTTGTGATGGTAGACATCGTCGTCGATGACGTCATCCATTGTGTTATCGGCTGCGATGTTGGGAATTTTGGTTTCAAAACTCGAGTCATCTGAAATACACCGATTATAAAAATCAATATACAAATAATTTAGACATACACTATAAGTGTACACTTCTAAACAATGGTGATTTGATTAAAATGTGGATGAATATTACACTATTTGATATATTATACGAGAAGGTTGATTACTCATCAAATAATCAATTTATTAAAGTTTATTGGCCTGTAAACCTGTAAGGGTAATTTATGTTTTATGTTCTGTGAAAAATATTTTTTCTATTATTTATTTTTCGTGCGTAGTGTATTCAGCAATATTCAAATATTTTATATTATTTAGCACAGAGTAATAAAAATATAGGAAAAACGGTTATCACTTTAAATCTTTGCTTATTAAAACGACTATTTTGCAATATACAATATAACATTTTTGAGAAAATTGAATTATTTAAATAATAGAAGCCTTTAAAATTACAAATTGTTCATATTAATATATAGGTTAATATTTGAATAAACGTTTTAGATGATATTCTATAAGATATCAAAAATAACTCCTATTATAAAGAAATCGTAAAATTATGCAATCAATAATTTATTCATATGTAATTTTAATTTAAAGTTATTTATAATTATCTAGTGTATTTAACTGTAGTAAATAAAAATACAAAAACAAACAAACAAAAAATATAAATATATGTCGCATAATAAAGGATTAAATGACAATACCGCTTTATAATATTTCCTTCAATAATATATTATGTAATTATTTTATATCATGCAAAAAAATACGTATTTTTATTTTATATATTACAAGTAAATATATGTTTTTACATTATATCATAGATATTATTTTTGTTACTTAAATTAATTTTAATAATGCAATTATTTTACTGATTTATAAATATACGTATTTTTTCTTGCAAATATTACTCAACATTCGTTATTAATATGTATATTGTGAATGTATACAATATGTGTATACAGTATGTATATCGTATTTTAATTCTTACGAATTGAACAAAATGGTTACGCAAAAGGTAGACTTTTTAAAGAGTGAAGTGGCTAAAATTATGAGAAAACAAGTGTTTTCCAACCTGACGCCTGGGATGTAAACACGACGATCTGAGCCTCGCGATCATTCAACTCATTGAGCAGCTGACTCGTCTCCTCTAGTTGTGAGTTGATCTTCTCCGGGCGCACAGGCAGCGGTTCCATACTCATCACCCGTGTCTTTACTGTGAGCAGACCCTGCATGCATTCCTCCATACTCGCTTCCAACTGTTATAGGAGAAAAAAGTAAAACATAAAATGCCTTGTAAACTAACTTAAATGGGAACAATATATAAAGAAGAAACACGTATTATTTTAATATTTAGAGTAAAATAACGAAATGTCGTCGTTATTTAAGAAATTTAGACGCTATAGTTGGTACACAGTTAAAAACAATAGCAAATCAAAATGTATTCTTTTTATAATTAGTTTAGTGATATTATAGTAAAATTATTCGAGCTTGGATAAGTGCAGTGCAATGGTTAAAATTTAAATAATTTTACATTAAACTAATAACAATAATAATAAACAGATGCTACCCGACAAATTATAGTGAATTTTCACCTCGAAAGGTTGAGGAATCAAGCCTTTGTTTAGCATTATGTAACAGTCTAAATGAGTGTATCTAAGCCAGTTAAAAGCTCGAAACTGCAAACTATTGAGTTAAATAAACTCCATTGTAAAATTGAACATAATTATTAAACAGGTAAATACAATATCACTCACATCAAATCCAGAGGCCGGAGTTTGGAAAGGTTTATAACCAACCATCTCTCCTTCTGCACTGTCCCCCCCAACGGCATTGGCAGTCTCAACTGGGGCAGTTAGGGCAGCATCAGTACTTGCATTGGCATTGGTGGCAGCAGCCTTGAACTTACGCAAACATGTCTTAGCTTTGTCCTCAAGCATGCTGTAGAGTTGAGTAAGGCGGGCACCCTCAGCACGCACCTCTTCAGAGGGTTCCAGGGCCAAGAGACTGTTATTCACAAGCAAGCTGACACATTCCTCTACACCGCAGAGGTGGAGAGATTCATCCTCGATTTGCTGGTTCAAGTGCTATGTATGATAAATAAAGGAGATTGAGGGAGCGGCAGTGTAGTTTATGTAGCAGACAGATGCAGATAATAATAGATTATAGAGGAAGCGAAGGGGAAATGATTAATTAAACATTATAAAATGTATAAACTTGTATAAATAAATTATTACAAAAACAACACGTTACTTAAAAGTTTTATTCACACTTGATACTTATAAACATTACTATTTGTGTACTACTTTCCATCATATAAGCAGTATTTCAAACAAAAATGAATTATTACAAATTTTACAAATGTAATTTTGACTACCTAGTGTGGTGGTATATTATATTACACGAAAATTAATCTTACGATACAGTAAGTAAAATAATTGTAACTGGATATTAAGTAAAATTATTCTCAATAAAATGTAATCGAAACTAAGAATTGTAAGAAAGGTATAATTAATCTATGGATACTCAGTGTCATATCCTTTTAAAGTTTGTACAACTATAAAAATTAGTTTTATGGAATTATCAATACTACAATAATTATGAAGTATATATGACGAACAGATTACAAAAATTTGATGATAAAAAAATTCAAAACAACAAACTTTAAACATATCACAAATCACAATCAAAATATTGAAGGATAATATCTGACCGTCAGTCTTTGTAGATACACAACATTATTTTTGATTAGGCTATTGAGTTATAAAGTTTTTATATGAATATAATACTTTCAATATAACAATGTACGAGTATGATAATATTAATACTCGAATGTAGATGAAGAATATAGGTAATACTACTATTTAAAAATAATTAACCAAAAATAGCAAAGTTGCACAAATATAAATTTTGTCAATAAAACGAAAACTTAAAAAGAAAAGAAAAAGGATAGTATCATCTCTATTTTTATCGAAAGCACCTAGATAATATCAGCTTACCTGCAGCTTGACAATATGCTCTGGCAGAAGACTTGCAGCTAATCCGTTAGGCTCGGGTATACAATCCAACTGTCGGTCGAGACCACCAATCACCTCCATGAGTCCCGCTCGACGGTTATCATAGTCAGCCAAAAGTGGCTGCAGACTCTGACAGTCTGTCAACTGGCGTTCAAGTGCCTCTGCCGCCACCTGAAGTCGCGAGCGGAGTTGACCGGGCGAGGAGACAGGGAACCAGGTGGGTGGTGGTTGGTCGTTGGGGAGTTCGGGCAGGGCTGCTACGATGCGGATCTCCAGGGCTTCGATACGATTGGCCAGACAGTGCAGCTCACTTTGTTGAGACTAGAAGATGGGTGTTATTGCGATATTATCGAAAATATGACACAAAATTTCTGTAGTTCTAAAAATAAAACTATTCCTAAATCTGTCATTTCAAAAATATCAATTATGGAAATAAAAATTTGTCACAAACCTCAAAAAAATTAATTTTAGTCGCTAATTGATCCTGACTTCGAGTAAGTTTGGGGCTCGCTTCTGATCGTTTCTCATATTCAGCTACATGTGCCTGCAATTCAGCATACTCCTTCCGTGTCTGTAATAGAAAACACGGACTTTTACTGTATATAACATGTACGAGAGCAATATCATAACACAAAACATAATTAATTAATGTTAATAAACATTGCAATGAATAAATGTAAACAGAAACTGCAATAGATATATACATATAGGTACGATGCATGTATTACTGATAAAATTTTAATTCAGTGATGACTCTTATTGTTTAAAGACACTTTATAAAATGCTTTATAATTATAATGTTTAGATATATTTTAATAGTTCATACAATAGTAGTTCAAATAGTATTTGTATTTATTAAAAGAACATTTAATAGAGAATATAAAATGAATCCTTGAATACTTAAATAAATACTTTATTGAAAGTAAATAATAATAAACAATGCTCAATAAAACTTTGCATAAATTTGATATAAATCGAGTATTAATAATAAAAATATAAAATATAAATAGTATTATAATACTATGCTTAACAACTAGAACTATTCATGTGTATACATATTATATACTGTATTTTAAAGAACAGTAAATTTTTTCAATAGTTACAACAAATATATTGGCATTTTTATGTAATATAAATTTGTATATTTTAATATTATATAATTTATTTGATTACTCGCACATTTTTATCTAGTATATATATTGACAATGTCAATATAAAAAATTAAGTTAATAATTTCTCAAAATACAGTAGTTCAGTATAATAAGAAGAGTACCTGGGCCAGCACAGAGCTCGCCAAATCCTCCCAGAACTGGAACCAGTTGGAGTGCAGACTCCCAACGAGAGAGCGCATCTGGTCCTTGTCAGATGTGTCTTCTCGGGCCAACAATTTCCCCGCAAGGCCCACAATCTCATCGAACCGAGTTTGACGAACCTCACGCTCCTCCCTACTCACAGGAGAAACAGCTGGAGTGATTGAACCAGCACCTCCGGCCGCCAATGGCTTCCTAGGCGACATCCCTAATCGACCTGTAGTTAGTCGCCGTCTGGGTGTTGATGTGAGACTAGGCGCCTGATCATCACGGCGAGATGGGTGACTGTGCGCCGCTTGCTGTTGCTGCAGGTGTTGACGGGAGGTTTCAGCCTGCCACTGGCGTAGTTGGGTGGCGCCTTCCATCACCTCTGTCAACTGTTTCTTGGTCCGCTCGAGGAGGCTTAGACGTGCTTCGAGCTTTAACTTGCAGAATTGGAGCTGTCAAATATAGTTGAAGTATGTAGATACATATAAGACATTTATATTGACTTATTTATTTAAGCTCAAACACAAACTCGTATATTGCCAAAAAATAAAATGGTAGCATATTGGTATCATTAAAAATGCTGATAAGTATTATAAAAAAGAAAATAATATAAAGAAAATGACAACAAATTATATTTGTAGCATTAAAAAATATTATTTAGAGGTATTCATCATATAAATATAATCCATTCTTATTTATAATGAAATTGATAAAAAAATACGAAGCGTAAAAATACACTTGATATATTTAAATTAATATTTAAAATTATTGACTACAAAATGCAAGGTTATTCAAACTTAATAATCAACATACCATTTTCAGAATACAACACAATCCATTTTATTTGACATTAAAACAACAAAATATGATTAAATAAGGTAAGTTAAAATAATATGCAGTACGATTTGTTATTTACGATATTACATACGTTTTAGAAATAACTGTCTAAAATATAAAGAAAATAAATATATTATGTTTTAAAAAATTATAAAATCGAAGAATCTAGAGTCTATAGAGTCTACGACAAAATATATAAATAAAAATAAACATTTTTCAAATAACATACTATTTATATCTTAGAATCTGTGTAGTAACTATTCTACAACAATGTTTATTAGTTGGTTTATTAGTTTGAAATCATACGAGAGCTATAAAGGGAATGACATATTGAAGTCTGTTAACAAGCCAACAGTAATTGTTATTTCAGTTGGTATTAGATTTAAATCAAATAATTGTAGCTGTTTCTCGCGCAAATACTGACTTCTGATTGGGTGAATGATCCTATCCCATCAACAAAAATGATTTTATAGTATTTCTGGGGATGTCATTTCTATAATATATGATAAATTGTAGTTCTGTTTGGTTTTCTCAAATATTATAATCTACATAATAGTCTTAACTGAGAAACAAATATAATTAAAAGATAGAAATGATTGGAGTCCCACTTGATCTTTCACCGGTTTCCTAGCGGCCTCGACGCCCTGAAAGAGAGCCCAGGAGGCAGTTCCCCCTCTGATTCCATTGCTTCCACCCCCTGTTGCCCCTCCACTGGCAGAAGCAGTAGAAGCAACAACTGCAGACGCCGGCAGTAGCATAGCTTCGATATCTCGCGCCAGCCGGGACAGTCCAGCTTCAAGTTCGGGAATCTCACGTCGCCAACGCAACACCTACAAGCCATAGATTGATAAACCAAGATAAGGATTTAAGCGGTCGACAACGTAGATGAGATAAAATTATGAAATGAAAAACCTTCCTACGATATTCCATTAAAAGTTGTGTAACCTTGAAAAAGAAAAGTTACAAACATAAAACAAAATCCCATATTGAGCATGCATGTGACTAATACAGAAGTAATTAACACTAAATATAATTATAAAACAGTATAATAATTATTATATTTGATAATCTATAAAATGTTTACATAAAAATGTGTGAAGTAATAAATGGTGTTTTTAATTTTTTTTTACTGTTATCAAATAGTGCCACTAAGTTGTACTGAGATAACTGAGGCTAAATATTATTTAAATACATTTGAAAACTTAGGTATGACTTATTAGCGGTTTAGCGCATATTTTTATTAGTGTGATAGTGCCAAAATATACACCTTAGGCAATCACGCATTGACACTGAAATGGAAATAACTATTTAATTCTTTCGTTTTCCTCTGATCAGCACTCTAGTTCCACTTTAAAGGGATCCTTCAAGACTCCTCCATTAAAGCTTTTAAACGATAACAATATAAATTACGTGATATCTTATGGATATAGATACCTGATGGATCTGAGCATCAAGAGTTTTGGGCTTCAAGCTGACACAGCCGGCACCAACATCTCCCAGTGCGGTAGTGGAGGGTGCTACAGCATCCACCTGAGCACAGAGAACAGCCACTTTCTCATTGGCGAGTAGGAGAGCTCGGCGGGCCGCTTGTTCACGAGCCAAAGCTCGATTAGCTGCCTGTCGCAGGTGGGATACACGGTCAGCAAGGTGAGTGCGTCTGGAGCGGGCTTCAGACAGAGTGCGGCTTACACTTTCTGCATCGAGGGAGAAGGACAACATGGAGATGTAAATAGTGCAGAGTATAGTTATAACTAACGAAACAATCTGAAGAAGGCCGTTTGATTACTGCGTATACTAATTCAGAAGTTTATTTCTAAGATACTAACACACATACATTATATATCTGCTTCTATAATTGAATATTATTTTTATTAACGATTGTCTTAGACACAATGCTTGGTATAACCAGAAATACTCAGTCCCTGGATTAAAATCCAAGATTTATGGATTAAAGACAATACATCACTCTTTAAAATTATGGGATATATTTCAAAACTTATTTATTTTCCACATTCGTGAATAGCCTACTGGATATTTTGTGATATTTACAATATAGGATATTTAAGCATACAATTATTTCGTGATATCAAAAGTAACACACATTTAATCTTAGCAAATAGTTATATGATTATTACTATAAAATAGAGGTAATTATCTAAATTATTCAGTTAAATCTGTTACTTAAATATACACTCACCCTTGTCTCCTCCATGCTTATTCTCGTGACCATGCATTCCAACGCCTCCACCCATCCTTCCCAGCGAGTCACGAACCGAAGTGAGTTCCACAGCCAGTCGCGTCAACTGATCTCCCACCTCGCTAAGACATGTCACCCGCTCTGTCAACTTTTCGGCCGGTTCTGAGTAGAATCGAGCCTCTGGCATCAGGCCCATTGTGGAAGAATTGTCACTACCACTACTAGTGGGAGCACTACCTGGATCCAAACTTGTCACCTGGAACACATGTGGCTTATAGTTTTAAGTAGTAAATGTGACGTATCACTTAATTTTAAATAGTTGTATTTTATGATACCTATTTTATTTAGAATGCAATTCTGAGAATTCTACAAAAAATATACAAAGATACGTTGTGCATATTTCATATAATATACTACATATATTTTTAACTGTTCCGTAATAAGTTTGAATTTAATTAAATAATAGGTTACATTCATTTCAAAAATCGTATAATAATGTTATATTTGAAACGATAATTTTTGACAATGTAAAAAACACAAAAAACATTTTTATATAAATGTATAAAAATAAAATTAGCTTCATTTTATTTTATTGAATAGAATGGTTTTTTTATATAGAATTTATTACTAATAACTTGATGTGGTAATTTGACAAAAACAATCAGGGTTCTTACGCCACATAAACCTAAAAAATAAACACTTTAAAGGTTTTTAAGACCCTCCTGTGGAAAAATTTAAAAACTTCATGATGTAATAGATAAAAGGTAAAAACATTGTTTTCAAAAAAATTGTATTTTGAAGACTGTCTCAATTCATTTGATTACAAAATACTCCAGCGAAAATGACTGCACAATATACATATGTATATTATACACAAAAATATTTAAAAAAATATACCTAGCCCATGGATATATGTAATGATTATTAATTAATACAATAATAAGATTGACTATAAATAATTAGACTTGTAAACATTTTTTGTTCATTACAATTTTGATACAGTGTTATTTTATGAATTAGTATAGTTAGTTTATATACAGCAATTAATTTATGTATATAAAAGTCGTTTCCCCTTTCTTTGCAAATTTCACGAAAAAGTGTCTACTTTTTATCTGCAATTTCAACTACATTGGATTTGACAATCAACTATTTATCATTCTTCTCTTCGGCAGCATCTACTACACCAGCTGGTTCCTGCCTCAATGGTGCTTTTTTGTTTAAGTCTGCATTTCTTGGTTTTTAGGCTGGCTAAATCTTCGGAGAACAGTGGGTCTATTTGTTTGGCCACCCTGTTTGTACTCCTTTCCAACTCCAAATTCTGATGGTACCTCGAATGGGCTGTACTTACATTGGACTGGAGCACTGATCATTTGGATTTTTTTGTGCAACTTGCTTTTAGCATGACTGTGCCCAACTGCCTCTCCTATTGAAGCAAATTCAATATTTTTGTCGCAAATTTGATAAAAAGCCAGGGTACTAATGTTGGGAAAACATTTCAACCAGTCTTGAAATTCCTTTTTCAGAAGTCAAGCTTTTCAAAAAATACATATACTTTTTGGCATGTGAGCAAGAGTATCAAAGCTATATCTAAAATATTAATAAAATATAATGCTTTCTACTTGTTGTTTCTGGTTAATTGAGCATTTCATAAAAAGTAAAAGTATTTGATGTTACTGTATAGGAAAAAAACAATACAATTAAAAAGTGTAATTTAACATTTAAACAATAAAAAAAATCTATTAATTGAATTTTTCAAATTATTAAAGATTTAAATACTTTCAAGGATGGTTTCAAAATATAAACACTTTTAAAGACTTGTAAGGATCCGTCTAAATCTTGTTAGTTTGATAAATTGAATAATTCTAAAATATTGCACTGAATTTATTACATACTTGTGCTATGCAAGTAGAACAAAAGATTCTATATTTTGTAACAATAAAAATAGTTAATATTATTGACAGACATTAAATAATAATAATATTAACAGTAAAAGTAAAAAAATCTATACAATTTGAACATATTTAACTTTATATTTTTATATCAATAATAGAATTAAGTAAAATATAAATGTTACCTGAGCTCCAATCTGATTCAACTGCGCCAGACAGGCCGCAAGGCGCTCCTCCAAACTGTCTAGATCGGAAGCAACGAGCGATTGTCGAGTCACTGCTCCCTTTGCCTCTTCTGTCTCTGCGGCCAGTTGATCCAAGCGATCCTGCACGCTAGCCTGATACTCGGCTAAGTGAGGCTGTATGGGACACAGTTCAGTGCCACTTTCGCGGAACCTATTTACAGTCTGTTCAAAGTTCTGGAACAATGAGAAAAGTAAGTGTGTGCATGTAGTCGAAAATAAACAACCTGGAGTGCAGAGAGCCGAAAAGGGAGCAAGCTTAGCCTCAAACACGAAGAAATAAAAATAAAAACTGCCATTTTAAATAATGGGAATAATAATAACGATGAAAATAAAAAACAAAGTACGATTATACATAGTATACATCAAATATAATTTAAAAACTTCCAATATTTGTAATGTATTTGCTTTTCTTAATTAAGAAATCGAATATAAATAATAATAGAACAAAAAGTGTACCATAAAGAAATAGTTAGAAAATGGTAATTATTTATAAATGTGGTTCTTTTAATATTAGCAATTTTCTTTTAAATAAAAAAATGTCAGACAAAAAAGAGAAACTAATAGCACAATATATAATTAATTTATGTTATTTAGCGTATTTCAATTTATACCTGGATCGTTTCAATAAATTGTTCACCAGTGTTTTGGGCAGTCGTAAAATTCAGGTCATTTTCGTCAACTAAGAAATCCAAATGCTAAAATTAAAAATATGGAAATAAATAAATTGTTTTGTATTAATGAAAATTAAATTAATAACCAACAATTATAACATATTATATTAATAATTATAACACGTTACTAAAATATATCTATAATAGAATATTTGTATATAGAAATTTTAAAAAATATTCTTAAAATTATTGTAAGATAATAAAAATTACAGTAGAGTTTTGAAATACATATTAAGTAAACTACAAATACAGTACAAACTGTACAAATATACTTTTTATTTTATATTAATAAAGAACATACTAAATCACTATTGTAAGATTTTATTATTTTCATAAAGAACTGGTGCCAATTATACAATAATATTGTCTTTTAAAATAAAACATTCAACGAGGGACAATTTTGTATTAGCAATTGTATTATCTATGTTATTTATTTTATACATCACGATTTGTAATGAGAATTTTATCTTAACATTCAAAACTTGAAATTGCATGAAATATAACTGGTCCATGAGAAAATTGAAATGTATCCCAAATTTCTCAAAACATTTCTTCATAATGATGTGATTAGCGGTATTATATATTAACAATATTTTTAAATTATAAATAGCATTAAAATTAATGTTGCAATTGTGTTATCATTATTATATTAATAAATAATATCTTTTTAATCTGATTTTAGCCAGTAGTAAAATATTTAGCACTAATAATATGTGGTAAATAAAAACACAGAAATATTTTGTTACGACGAGTAAAATTCTGGTCAAAGAGTTATATGTAATCATAAAGGCGACAGAATTATGATTACTAATAAAAAAAGTTATATGTGACAATATGGTAGCTTATATTTAAAAACGGTAAACAATTTTTTAAGCTATAGAAGATATATTTACATTACATTCTGTGGTAAATGTTCCAATGAAACAATTTAATGTACTGTATTTTCATTATTTGAAAGGTAAGAAATTTAAATTTTCAAATATATAAGCAGACAGAAAAGTTGTATCCATTACGAAATATAAATTGATTGATGGTAGGCGTTTTTAAATATAGTCTGTCCCCTCACTAAGACTAGCTTTGAAATAGGTGACCTCAAGATAGAATACTTTAAAAGTATGCAATTCTATGTAGCATGTAGCGTTGTCTCTATATGATAAAGCTCTGTAATGCGAGTATTCTACTGTACCTTGAATGTGTCGGGTTGTGAGAGACAGGCAGCTCCCAAGGCTCCTTCTTCTCCCACTCCCTCAGAAGATGCGTCAGTAGCAGTGGACAACTTCCTGGTGAAGGTGGCCTCCTGGATGCTCCTGTAGAGTTGATCAAGAGAGCCCCGTACCTCATCCACTGCCTCCTCAAACTGACCTGCACGTCTCACTAGGGCCTTCAGTGCCTCAACACGTTGTGTCAACTCTTCCGTTATCTTGTTTGTGTGGAGCAAAAGAGTTAAGATGTTAGTTACAAAGAGTTATGTGCTTGATATCAACTGGTGTAATAATAAACATGTTATAAATTCTCAAAATGCAATAAAATAATCATTTTGTAATAAATCAGAGCTTTAGGCTAAAATCTAATAATCAACTCATCATATTATAATTAAGCAGACTAACGCTAGAAACATAAAATATTCCTAAAATGCAATAAACAAGGCTATCTATTTATAGAATAGACCTTTTTAATGAATGCAAATTTAAAGTATAGCTCGTTATAAACCCTCTAAAATATAATTTCATTGAAACTTCTAATGAAGTTAATGAAAAAAGTGTTTATAGCGGTTAAACATGTCGGTTTAGCAACCATAAATGATGAAAGATAATTCGCAGTTATCCTACAAAAGTTATGATCAAATATTGATACATGCAAGATAATCCATACAAAAATTATTTTCAACAAAATTGAAAAATCAATAAAATTAGAAAGATTTAATCTCTAAAATTCAAAAACTGAAAGCTTGAAAATCACTTTAAAAATTGAAATTAATTTGACAAAGACATTTAATAATTCATTGAATATTTCTTCTAGACGTCAAGATAAAAATAAATCCCATATAATACGAAATAAGAAGCAATAGTACCATAAAAAAGTTTCCTATTCATAATTAAACAATACATTTTTGATACAAATGATAAACAATATAATATAATATACCTCTTTGATAAACTCCTCAAGTCGTTGAGTAACCACCTCCAGCTCCGATATCTGGCCCAGAATATACTCTGGTACAGGTGGCTCTTCGGATGAAGGATATTCACTGGCCTCGAGTTCCCGTTGGTTGAAGATAAAATTAGATGCCTCTTCGGCCAATTGATTTGCGGCTTGACATCGCGGTATAACTGCTTGGTACATTAACTGAAAAATATAGAAAAATAATGTGCATTTCTAGAGCTAAATTTTATCATCACCCACTTCAAATAAATGCACTACTATTCTCACCATTAATTTGTCCAGTTTGTTCGCCAAAGCACTACTCGGCAAATCGCCCAAGTCATCTGATATCAAGTCATTTTTAATTCCTCTAACCCAATCAAGTTCCTGATTCACTCGATGCATAAACTCAACTGTACTGGCATTTCCATTGTAGGTCAACTCTTCAAGAGTTCCCGTATTTTTGTCCCGCGTAACCAGGACAGGAGTTTGGCGGTTTACCCAGCCCAACTGAAGCGCCTTATTCAGATAAAGATCAGGAATCAACGTTTCATCTTCAAATTTAATAACAATCACATTTTCTGGGTCAATTTCGTCCGATTGAAATAATTCATCTAATGTAACTGGGCTTTCAATGTTCTTTGTCGAAATTGTAGCATCTGCATCTTTTAAGTCAGATGTAAACTGAGATGAAATAAGATTTGAAACACGATCTACTTCCCCACAAATTTCCGGGGTAATATATCCTTTTTCTAAGGTAATTTTTGAGGGAAGACCTTTGCAATCGGAAAAATTCATTGTGTGAAAAAGTCCAGTATTCAAATTGATAACTCCATTGAGCACGCTTTCACCCAGTGTAAGGCAAACCTCGTCATCTCCCTCCGTAATACATTTAACCCCAGACAATGTCGGCTTAAATTTATACTGATGTACAAGATCACTGACATATGTTGGGCTTTGTACTGGAATTAAATTAATTCGATACATATCGGAGGAAGGACCACCTGCGATCACATGAGCAACACTGCACAGTGCAGAGGACGAGCTGGACATGACATAACAGTCTCGAGGAGCCGTTTTACCAAATATGGTAAATAATTCCGAAGCGGAAATTAAACCCTTCTTTGCATTTATATCCGGAATCCTGTTTTTCAAATCATAGGCCCCAAAATTTGATAGAATTAATTCGATCTTTTCACACTCCAGACGACTCAAATAAGAGGCTGTTAGAACTGACTGATGCGTTACATCGATATCAGAGTCACTCCAAAGAAGGGGATCCAGTGAGACAAGCAGCCCTTCTGCAAGGCACTTTGAGAGTGAGAGTGGAGATGCATGTGCCTCCGGTTTTAAAAAAGAATCGAAACAGTTTGCAGCTTTGAGTAGAAGGACAACATGAGGATTTACTTGTGATAGCCGGGTAAGATTGGCAAGAGATAGCAACGCATCCAGGCTGGGATCGTTACAATAACGGCGTAGGTTTAAATAGTTCCCACTAGTGTGTTCGTCTAGTGAAAGTTCTGGAGCTTCCAGAAGTATGCTTACTAAACCGCAACTAGCAGCAGCCGGTATTGAAAGTGAATTTTCATACAATTGACTGTGAGTCTGATACACTCCTCTTGCCTCATCAATGATGTCTCCTTCTTTGGCTTCAAGAAGGCTAAGAGGACTACCAGAAACTGGATGCACTACACTGGAAATGTATACTCGGTCCACTTTTAGTCCCTGACTAATTTCTTCTGTACTTGCGAGAATTATGTAACCAGCAGCTACTGCAACTGCAAATGGAATGATTCGCTGATTTAGTGTATCCGAAAAGGTGTCCATTGTTTGGGATAGAATTCCCCGTTGGAGAGCTTCTTCCAAAGAGATCAAAGACTGTGAACACAGATCAACAACTAGATGAATATTTTCAGTCGATTGGGTATTTACTTTTATCCAACCTTGTATAAGAGCCTTGTAAAGATCCATAGTTTCATTAGTCATTGGATTGTTAAATGTAGTTAGTTCAAGATCTAATATTCCATCTTCAACAGCTGTGGGTATATCTAAAAGATACAAATAAAGTCTCAATATTAAAACTAATATACTAAATTGGATCTAATAATTTAAAGAATCAGAACAACTTCCTTACTCTAAAAAATTAGGCAAACAGAGCTGAACTATACACTCCATTTTAAAAATTCAATAATGTCCATTTCATTGGCATACAAATTCAATAATGCACTGAAAACACCAATAACTGAGAAACTATTTCTCCAATTGTATAACTTACATTTATGGTATATTAAATATATATCAAATACTAAGAAATCACAAAATGCCAAATAGAATTTATTATGCATTAACTTTCAGATTAAGTCAAACTCTCATATTAAAAGTACTTTTACACAAAAATCGTACATTTAAACTGACTAAAAATATATTATTAGTTATAGGTTTCTTTTGAATCATCATGTAATCAAATTTTTTTATTTAAGTTATTTTTTTTTTATTAATCCTAAAAATTAAATAAGTATACTCAGTATAATAAAAAAGGAAATGAACAAAAAATTATCAAAATCATTAAGAGAAAATATTTTAAATAGCATTCAAATATTATCAAATGAAAACTATGATATGCAAAATAGGAAATATGCCTTACCGATAAAGGCATCTATATGAGGATCTTTTGCAGATTGAAGAATGGAAGATATTGCCAAACTTAGGGATGAATCCATATCAGAAGTACTCTAAAATTTTCGAGATAAGTAAAAATTTTAAATAACATAAAAAGATTTTACAAGCATTCAAAAGCAAAAGCTAACTCACCAATGCAGTTGGCAAATCGTTGATCTTAGAATCATGTATTTGTTGCTTTTGTAATCTTGCTTTGACCTGAGGAACATTTTTATCCATCAAGTCGGTTTTGTGACATTTAGAATCATCGTTAGATGATGATCCAGGTGTTTTTAAAGAGCCACCACGAGGTGCGGCTTTAACTAATGAAGACTTCGGTGTTAATCCTTTAGGCTGCGTTGGAGATGCGTGAAGACCTTTTGGAACTCTAGAATGGGAAATGTTTGTATTCTTTGTATTCGGAGAAGAAGATTTTTCCACAGTTGATGGTTTTATCAATTCTTCTTTTACTTCAGAATAACTTTCATCGGGGGTACTGTGCTGTCGTCGTGGCTTCACAGTTGGAGTCAAAATTTTTTCCCCGTCTTTAGACACATTATTGGGAAAATTTCTGAGACTATCTGCTAAAGTTGTACAACACCTTATATCGTCACCATAAACATTCTTATCGTTATCATCAATTTTAATTTCATTTGGAGATAAAGGATTTTGCTCATCAGCAGAATCAATAAAAACATCGTCGGATAAAGATTCCTTTATGTTAGTCTTTGTTAGACTTACTGGGGTATGACGTTCAGAAAAGGATTTATCATTATTTTCGCTATTGGCTCTCATTTCTAAAAATGGTTGATGTTGAGCAGGAGATGTTTTGGCATATTTTTGGACCTCAGTTGTTGAATCTTTTGTAGTGTTCATTGGAAAAGCAGTAGTAGATTTTTTTTCCTTAGGTATTACTAAATCCTCATCTACTTCAGAATTACTGCCACGAGAATTACCACGTGACCTAACCATTGGTGTGATAACTTTTTGAACAGCCTCTTCAGTGGGCTCAATATCAACTGAGTTATTGAGATTATCAAGTAAAGATGTATCCATATTATTTGTATCGTTGGCATAGGAGTCGATGGGTATTCTTTTCTTATCATGGTCATCAATGTTATATGTTCTTCCCGATAACGGAGATTCCTCCTCGGTAGAATCAAAACAAACATCCTCGAAGGCGGAAGATTTTCCTGTGATAGGCATCTTTGGATCTTTGGTCCTATGGTTTCCAGCAAATGGTTTATCACCATCTTGACGAGAATTTGTATCTCTAAGAACTGGCAACTCTTTTGGCTGTTGTATATTTGGCCCTTTGACTGAGTTCTGAACTAAATCTGGTGAAATAAAATGTTCATCAGAAGTTATCTGCTCTTGAGGTTCCTCGATATGTTTTACAGTAAATGATTTGTTGATACCTTGTAGCTCTTCGTGAGGGTTTAAAACTAAATTATCTTCATCTAAATATTTGTCACTCACAGCTCCAAGTGGCTTTTCAGATTTAAAATCATTTTCACTTACTTCACTAAGAGAAGATATTACATCTTCAGGACAGGGGCTCACTGGGCTTATACTTCGATTATCTAAAGTATTTGCTTCAGCGTTTATTATAACACTGCCAATATTGAATGCTTCGTCGGGCTTTGCTTCATGTTTCTCAATAGAGGATTGAACGGGTACTTTTATACTTCCTAACTGATGATCTAATTTAGATGTTTTACGAACACCAGCCCTTAAACTAATCGGTGGTTTCTTAGCGTCAACTCTTAGTGGTTTATTTGAAGGTTTTTCCTTTAGTTTATTCAAACGTGGTGACGGCGTTGGTTCGTGTAAAAAACTCTGAGTTACAGATTGCTCTGATTTTGGATGTAACTTCACAAAGTCTTTTGATTTTTGAGAATCGCGTAACTTCCTAGTCGGTTCAACGTTTTTCTCGTGGTCTTTAACAATAGAGTTTTCACTATTTAACGCAACAACTACAACATTTTGAGAAGGAAGACGTTCAGAGTTCAGCCCTTCAGTAATCTTTTTCTCCGTTTTGTCCTGCAAAACCACACTGTCCTCAGGAAAGTTATCGTGTTCAAAAGATTCACCTGAAAAAGTTGAGGTGTTATGAGTTAAATGGTTACTTGATATATCTTTGCCTTTAGGAATATCCTCAAATGTGTTATCTATTTTTCTGCCTTCTGAGTTATACAATGGATCAGCAGAAACATTTGGTGAATCAGTCGGTTTGCTTAGTTTTGAACGCTTAGAAGCAAGTGGTTCCATATTTTTACTATTAGCTGAAATTGGTAATACAGTATTCCGATTTCTTGAAATAGGTAGGCTTTTAGTACCCCTTGTTTGAACTTTAGAATTGTGAGCCGAAGTTTTTAAATCCTCTTCCTTTATTGAACTTCTTGGTTTTGGTTTTAAAGTCTCACTATTAGATCGATCTACTAAACTTTGTTTATTTGGTTGCGTACTATGCTTCGGAGATGATACACTTACATTAGGTGATTTAGGTAAATGTGGAATTTTGTGACAATGGGTATCACTTTGCAAAGGTTGGTCAGGCCTTTCTGAAATCGATTTTTGGTTGTTATCGCCTTCAAAACTATGAGCTACTGTTTCAGCATCATTAACAGTAATAGATTTTAATGTATCTTTTTCAGTATCTGGCAAATCTGCATACTCACTGTAACTAGGAAAATCATCTACTGACTGTAATGCTAAGCTAGTGTCATGTTCTATATCTGAATGCTCATCTGAGTTATAATCGATATCACGCATCGATTTAATAGATTCCCCATCATGCTCCTGACCTTTGACAGATGACATCTCGGAGTCTACTGCAATCGCAGATTTCAATTCAATTGGTTCAATATTTTTCAAACTTGTATGCTCTGAAGAAATGTTCAAACCATCACCAATTGACTTACTTTTCTGTATTCCTTCATCTTGTTCTATTGGACCTTTATCTTTTTTTGAGACAATCTGTTTAGGTACATTTTGTTTACTTCGACGATTAGCAGCAACCGGTAAAGATTTGGGCGACGTAGGCGTTGTAGTAGTTTCTTTTTTAATAGGCGATTTATCCATCTTTTTAGTTTTATCGAAACCTTTGATATCTGACGAAGGGTGGGTTTTTGATGATGATAACAGAGCTCTATTATTACCATTCTTGCTTTCATCAACCATAGGTTTCTCTCGTTCCAGTGTTTCAAATTCTCCTGGGTAACATTTATCTATTGAACTAGATGACTCCATTGTGCCATCAAGAATTGGTGACTTATCTAAGGATTGTTTAGGTTCCAGCTTACTGTTTGTTATAACTGAATCCTGCAGAACATCATTTGTTATGCACTTTGGTTTTGGCTCGACAAACTCATTGTTGACAGATTCAAATGCCACAATGTAGGGTTCTCTTGGGTTTTCTATAACACAATCAGAAAAAATAGAAGAATCATTCAAATTTGTTGAGTTTGGCTGATACGGTTTTTGGCCATTTTCACTAATAACATCGCTTAAAATATTTGATTTTTCAGAAACTGGAGACATTTCTTGATTCAATTCACTTTGTTTCCGCTCAGGAGTAGAAACAGGTTCTCCTTTCAGAGGCGACGTTTTTAGTGAGGATACTTTCCCAGTAATTGGCGATTTTATCGAATTTTCACGATTTCCGCAATGTTCATCATTTTTTAATGATAAATTGTGTAATGGCCCCGATGTAGGCGCATTCTTTCTAGCTTTATGATTATCAGATAGTACGTTTTTAGATGAATGAATACTTTTTGGAGAATTGGAAATATCGTCCCTAGTATTCATAGTTTTATCAGGATTTGTATTACTATATAATTCGTTAATTGGATCCAATGGCGTTTCTCTATTCGAAGGCTCAAGGTGGTGAATTGGTGAACACTTTTCAACTGATGTCATTTCAGGGTCTATTTTAGAATCAATTAATGGATTTAGCGTTTTTGTTATGTTTTTTTCAATTGGCTTCAATTGTGTATCTTTGGGATCATCATGCTTAGAAGAAGTAGGTAGAGATTTAATCGTCGATCTTACTGGTGATGAAGTAGATGGAGATTTGGACGAAATCCTTATAGGCGAAGGTTTTCTTGCAGGCGACGAAGCAGGTAGAGATTTAGATGCATTTCTAACTGGAGATGATTTTTTTGTAATTGCAGACTTCGTCGATTTTCCAGGATGATGACAATGTTCATCACTTTTTAAAGGAATATCAAATGTAGGTAACTGAGCATCCTTAGAATTTAATCTATTCATTGACTTATCTTTTCGTAGATGGTTATTATCATTGTCAGGTTTTAAATCTCCTTCATTTGAATCAAGAGTAGTCACGTGTTTTGTATCCAAATGCTCAGTATCCAATAATGAGTCGACTTCACGTTCTAAATTATCACAATCCATTGGCATTAAAAGTTGGTCATTACTAGAGGGGTTTGGCAAAATGTCAAAGCCCGAATTGTGAGACCTTTGTAATATGGGAGATAAATCATTTTTATTAGACGATTTTGATAAAACCTGTACCACACTGTTACTCCTTGAACTTTTTGGAATTAGTTCTAACTGATGTTCAGTCGAAAAATCAGTAACAACTTTTGAATCACTGTCAGATGTGGATCTTCTTTGTTCTGAATTTCGGTATGTCTCTCTAGATGGTTCAGTGGAAGTAGCTAAATCGTTATTATCAGTAACATTAGTAGATGCTGACATATTGGACAAACCTTGTGACTCTGATATTTTGGAAGGATTTGAATCTCTATCCGTGATTGGCAAATCAGTTGTGTTATCTAATGAGGTGGTTTTTACAGATTTATCCATATGTTCGTCAATTGTTGACGGATAACAGAATACATTTTCATCTATAGCAGAAGGTCCCTTATCAGTCTGTGGAATATTTTTTTGATCAAAGATTGTGGAATCTTTACGAGGTACATTCTTTACATGCCCTGTTTCCATTGTAGCATCAGATTTTTCATTTGGATCATTAGTAGAGACAGTATCTGTATCATTACCATCACTGAGTGATTTATCATTTTCCGTGAACTTAGGATTTTCAATAGGCACAAAACTAATGTCCATAATTTTTTCGGAAAGTTCACCATCATTATCTTTATGTTCACTCAAAGAATCAGGTATAACGTCACTAATTGATTCTTCAATAATATCTTGATTTAAAGAGGTTTTATCTTTGCGTAAAGTCAAAACTTTAGGCGGCGACTGTTTTATCGAAGATCCTCTAGGATGGTCACAGTGATTATCCAATCGCGTAAATGTGCTTTTTGAAAGAGGAGATCTAGATTTATTAGAACTATCGGAGAGAGACTGTGATTCAGCTTTATTTATTAAGCATTCAGAAATTGGTTCTTCATTTGAAACAAAAGAATCGGAAGGAGTTATCTTCACAATTTCACCCTCAGTTGAAGTTATCGATGGTTTAGTTGAAAGTGTTTTCGTGTCTCTCATTGGGTGTTTTGGACTTTTTATTAAAGCCCTAGATATATCCTTTCGATTTTCCAATTTACTTTCACTCTTAGAAATGCTAGATTCATCCAAAGAACAATTCTCTATGGATTCTGCGTTTCCTTTTTTAGGTTTCGCCGAAGAATTTGTAGTCAATGGTCTTTTCTCGTTATCACAAGCTGCATAATTCTCCTGAACCGATTGTTCTAAAGAATTAAGTGGTGTATCATCGGCCAAATACGACGAAACAACAGATGATTCGACTGGTTTCTTGTTACTGTGACAATGATCGGCATTTGACGAAAGATGACCTTTTGATGGAAGCTTTGAACTGTTATTAATTTTCCCTGGATATGTTGGCTTCGTCTTTTCTGCACCAGCATAATTTTTCTTTGATTTTTCTCCAGTGGAAGCATCTTTTGGATGATCAGCCAAAATAGAATCATTTAACGTTTCTTTGTCATTATCATCAGTGTGAGTTTCTATTATTTCAATATTATCTTTAAGAATATTTGAAGAATCTACAGACATAGAACCTTTTGGAATTGTCGCTAAGTGAGTATTTCCTGTATTTGGAATGTCACTTGTTTCTACTCCATATTCTAAAGGTTCAGAAACACGGCCTATTCGCTTATCGTTTAGATTCTCTTGAGTATTGTTACAAACATCGAGTTTCGGTGTTGATAAATCAGATGGCTCGGTAATTACTACATCAGATTCCTCAATATTGTCTTGCTCGAACTTCAATGGCCCTGTCCCGTCACCAATTTTGTTTGTCATAGTAGGATTTTCAAGTACAGGAGTGCTTTCGCATGACGAATTTCTTGTTATTTCAATTATTTCAGGAGCACATCTAATATCAGAATCCTTTAACCTATCATTTTCTTTGATATTGGGAGACTTTTTAGACATCAATGACTCATTTCGCGGGGATAAATTCGGTTTTTCAAAGCGATTCTGACTTTGACGAGGTGTTATACGACTGTCGGTTTTACTTTTCGGGTCATCCCCAACTTTCCTAAGCGACAAAGGACGACGTTCTTGTGAAGAAGATTGAGATTTCACTAATTTTGACACAACATGTGGTTCTGAGATACTAGATTGCTTTACTTCCTTGTGCTTAGTCGCACCATGACTGGGAGATATCGATTTAGTACTGATTTCAGTTCTCATGGATTTATTTTGTGCTACGACTTCATCTGGGAGTTCTGTTGCTGATATAACTGCTCCCGACTCATCCGTTGTATATTGAATTCTGTGTCGAATAAGTGAATTAGTTCGAACTGTTCTACTGATTGACGTTACAACCTGTTCATCACAATCTACGGATTGATCCTCAGTTGGTACTGACGCTTCTGCGCTATCTTGAGGTAATGGGCCCGCCGGTGACAAGACAGATGATTGACTCTTCGGACTTAGTAAAGAAGTAGAATGTTCAATCGGTTGGACAATTTTTCTTGTGAAACGTTTGGGTGAACCCGAAGATATCAAACTCTCCCGTTTGCTTTTTATGTCAGAAGAGGACGATTTTGTCGTTCTAACTGGAACCTGAGTGACGGGACTTTTCGGAGGTAAACTCAACTGAGGTAGTAGTTGATTGTCCACACGATTAATAGTTTCCTGCAAGATTATCAGCTTATTCTCATCCTCCTCCTGCTTCATTCTACAAAAAACATAGTTATACACATTGCATTATTCTTATTTACAACTCAAATACAAAAATAAGATAAATTTTTAAAAATCGCTTGTAAGCAAATGAGATAAATATATTTGTGTGGTATTAATACATACGGTGAAATATATGCATTCGTTATATATTGTGAATCCGGTCCTTTAGAACACCTTTCTTGAGATGCTTCAATGGTGGATAGAGAAGTTGTTGATGCATAAATTCTATAAGTCTCCAGAGCCTGTCATGTATAGAACAAAATAAGATTTGTTTTGCAGAAAAACTGTTACTATGTTTATAATGGAAATGCAAATTATTACAACAATTAAATGAACACTTTGCATGTGTTTATTTCAGCAAATATATAGAATATAGACTAATAAAAATCGGATAAATGCATATTGATATAAGATTATAATTGTTGAATTTATTAATGCATTTATGAATTATAATTACTAATATCTTGCAAAGTATAATTTGTCGTATATTTAAAAAGTAAAAATAATTTTACAAAAATACTTGCTTTTAGCTTAAAACAGTTGATTTGATAGTAAAATTATAAATCAGTAACAAAGATAACATAAAATAGATATTAACAGGCATTAATTAAACAGTATGAAGAAAATAAAAATCTTTCTAATAAGCTATATTTTTAAATCACATAAGGTGATTTGATAGTACAATGGATTATGGCCATAGAGTAAGGAAGGTATACACAGAGCTTAAACTTCGCTAATAATTTATATGCGTAAATAGTTTGTTTTAATTTAATTTCAAAATTTTACCACGAACGCCATTATACACTGCCTGAAGTAAATTTAGCCATGCCTAGAAATAGAAAAGGGAAAATGTGCGCCGCGTTTGGCTGCAGCAAACGCGTTTGGCTGTTACCTTCCTTACTCTATGGATTATGGCATCCTCTTACCATTTTGAACAATTTCCTTTACAATTTATCAGAACCTTTCAGGCTACTTACTATTTTTCTGATACATAATAAAAGTAAATTATTGTTTATATAATATATTGTAACATTTGTGATATATTGCTATTTTTTAAATAAAAATAAATTTGTTCTAAAAAAAATTTATATTATATATATGTATATATTTAATTTTTTTATAAATAAATACTTTTATATTTTTGCAATAGAACGTGTTACAAACATCCTCGTTTATCTATATGCCAAATTTCAAAACTGTACTTCGCCAGGAAGTTTGAACATTATAACTTATAGTGGGGGGGGGGGGTAAGGATGTATAAAATAGGCCGGTATGGATAGGGTTAAACACAAAACTGGCAGTTACCAGTAAGCAACGAAGGAATCAAAGTCGGACCTAACCGTGGTTCGAACTACCACATAAGGCAACTGTCCTTCCAAATGTTCGTTCCCCTTTGCACAATTTATAATATAAAATAGGATTATTAACCGAAACAAGTAAACATAAATTAATGAAACATAATGGAAAAAACACCACATAAACAGAAATCAAACATGGTTTCAAATTTTTATTCCACACACCAGAGAAATAAAGATATACATACGTTAACCATTGTATCTCGAATTTCCTGGAAGTTTTCCGCGGCAGTAAAATATGTTATCATAAACAAAACATGTATGTACTAACTTTATTCCTAAAACTACAATTTCTACAACTTTGGCACTTTAACATTTACAAGATAAATTTGTAGAAATACATAGATTACATAAACCATTTATTATACATATGCACCTGTACAAATCAGAATTTGGTTAAGAAAAAATATATGAAAAGACAATTTTTTTAATAAAACATTCTTAAACGAAAATCAAATGATTATTATGCAAACAGTACCGAATATATTATATCAGTTACTCTGTTCTTTAAAATATAAAACTAAGAATAGTAATATTATTCTTAAAAACCAGACTGTCGCTACTATAAAACTAACACTAAAATAAGCTTCAAATTTCAAAATGATATCGTACAACTAACCTGGTAAAGTCGCATAATCTTTCCAAGCGATTCCCATAACTGGATATGCTCACTGTTTTCGGACGGTAACGCAACTGAAATGGATGGAAATTAGGTCGAAATTCAAAGTAACTTGAATAATAATAACTTATAAACTGTATAACTTGAGCTAAAATAAACATAACGTCATCTTAGGATAATCACAATATGAAATGAACCTTGCAAACAAAACACAGTTAATATAACTAAATTATGCTTTGTCTAAATGTACTTTAAAAAAATCTATTTGAATCATAATATTTGGTTACGACCTAGTCTTAAAGTGAGACGCTGAGAATTTATTTAACATAATATTATTTCGAAAAAATTATTGTAAAATGAACTATGTGAGTATATACGCTTGATAATAATATTACTGCACAAACAGGGTCCATCTCATCTTACCTTCATTCTTTAATTTATCTCGTAGTCTTTCAGAATCTGCGAGAAAATGCATGTAAACAGGCTCAGTACCCTGCAACAGTTTTGTGCAAAGAGAGAATAAATCTTGTTGGGCTGAAAGTTCCATATTGGATATCTAAAAGGAGTACAAATTAGGGCGAAAATCAATATTTACAATATTTAAAAATATACTTTAATGTAATATCATAATGTAAGTATAATATAATTTTTTATAGAAAATCATATTTTTAACCTCAGAACACAATACTTAATACACACTTTCAAAGGAAGTTAATTATGTAAAATTATAATTCTGTAATAAAGCATATCTAAAAGCGTCAATAAAATTAAATTTCAAAGAAGGGTCTATAAAACTGTTTTGTAAAATGAAGGTTTTAATACCAAGCACAAATTGTATTGAATTTAAAAGGCAATCTACTACTATAAAGCTACGTTACTATCGGTGAACAACGGTAACAGTTTTCAGTAGAGTGACTACATAGGCTACATAGTGATACTCCTTTTTCACCGAAGTCTGGTAATATTCATATCTCGGTTCAAGTTATTCGCCTACATTAAGGAACACATTTATACTACATATCTGGGAAAAGGACAATTTTCTGACAATAATTTTGATAGTTTAAAACAATAATCCATAACGTTCTTGCTATTTTATATTTATTCTATCAATATGAATTGTTTCGTCGCTTAGTAAGTTGAAGCCTGCTATCAAGATTCGTATTTTACAAAGATAAGAAAGTGCAAAACAAAAATTTAAGTGATATCATGTTATGTTATATTAATTATGATTTCATTAGAGAGAACAAGATAATTACATCTCTATGTGTAGCTCGCCATCCATTCACCGTTTATAAATTATGAAGATCAGACTGGGATACATCGAATGCACTTTTAATGATCTAGATAAATTCTAAATTTTGACATGTGCGAACTAAAGTGATGACGCTATTTCAAATAGTTGATAATGTCTATCAAAAATAGTAATTGTACAAAATGCAGCATATTGGTTACTTATAAAAGAGCTATATATATATATAATTAGTTTATAACAGGTTATAAAAAGATACTACATATTTCATCGCTACATAAACAATACAACTTTCTTCCTTTCTTTGTAGGCCAAGAGATCAGGTGCTGTAGTAGCCTCATATTGGGGTGAGAAGCCTCGTCGGAAGCTTTCTAATGTAGTTAATTAAAATCGCTCCGTCTAGAAACACCTCCTGAGCGGAGGGCGAAGGTCCTCAGGCTTTTCTTTACCAGTGGATCATTTCCACATTCCACCAGTTGTGCCTGATATCCTATGGCACGCCGCAAGTAGGGCAGCTGGGGTGCAACCGCGCCATTTTCTTATTCGGAGCGTCACATTTTTTTAACAGTGCACTACCTTCCCGCTCACCTCCCAGAGTCAGTCAACTGTCGCCGCCAGCTCAGTATTCTCATCCTTCCTTCTGATCGATTCTCTGGAGCTTTCTGTCGCTCTCTTCATCCAATTATTTCTTCCCTTCCGTCCACTGGCCACTCTTGCCGTGTACCTCGGCGTTTGCTGATCAAATTCTCTGTCCCCGACTGCCAAGACGTCTGCATTTTCATTTGCGTGGTCCAGAACCCAGGGAAGGTGGAGCCAGTAATCCTAATATTGATTGTTCATGAGGATCCAGAGGTTATTCATTAATATCGCTTTCTTTTAGGTCTAGTGGTGGAACTTTTCTAGAAGGGTGGACGGATGGTTCAGTTGGGTCCGACACTATCAACGGGGGTTGTGGTATGCTAAGTGGCATGTAAGTTATTATATAACTAAAACAATAGAAACGTCAGAACACAAGTGGGAAATAAATTGATTGCTTCAGAAATCAACTTACTTAAAACATGATATTTTCAGTAATGCTAACATTCACGGAAATTTATACTCATTCGTCATTATTGGTGAGTTTCCAATTAACTTCAGTCAATTTTACACATAAACACATCACTCTACATATACTGACATAAGCGACCAAAATTATCACCGATGTAGTTTGGCATCGATCAAAAATTGTCAACCGATGACAAATTATGTGGGACCCAATAGATTATACGTCACCCAATAGAAGTATAAACGCATCTTACGTTTACAAAAATCTAAGTGTAGATCCTAAATAAATTAACTAAATCTAAATTAAGTATAATGTGAATTGTGACATTATTAATATTAAGGATTTACCAAATTATGTTTGATGCGAAATTATTTTATTTATAAAAAAATGAGTTATCTTGTAATCAGTTGCGTATGTTTTGAAAATAACCAAATTATAAATACCAACATTTCTAAAAAATGAAAGAATACAAACAATTTTCATAAAGAGAAAAAAACTATATAACATCTACTAAAACTATTTAATATATTTCATTCTTACTCTGGGAAACCTTTCATAGTTGGTAAGAGGACGCAAAACTTCTAGAATTGCGATTCGACAATATTCCAATGAGTCAGACCACGTTGCCTGAATACGATCCCGCAATCTAAAACATAGTTTAAAATATTTGAAAAATAATGACAGATTTATACAAGAAATTTTTAAAAATTCCATCCTTGTCGATTATTCAATTAAAACTATTAAAAACAGTTTAGGAGATACATAGGCAAAACAATAACCAGTAAATAAAGTACTTCACAAGTTCAGTAAATAAGTTGACCATTGAAAGGCCACAGACTGAATGCGATGTATTTAATTCACATCTTTAATATAGAACGATAATTCGCGTAGACAACTTTCACGTCAAATAGTCTACCTTAGATGTGAAAATAAAATTGACTGACAATTGTACAAAGCAGTTAATATAAGAATTCTGACACCTTTTAGTTTACAGTCAGTAATGATTAACACTAGGCAACTGAACATACCTATCAGCAACCTGTACCGCTTCTCTATCCACAGAATCCAGAGCCAGGATCACCGCCGGCACTTCGACTGGACTCTCCTCAGTCCACGCGTGCCTCACTCGCCAGACACCATCCTCACCCCGTGGTATCACTCCATTGCTCTTGTTTGTGTCGTCGATATCATCATGGACCACGGTCACGTGTTCCCCAGCTTTCAAGGTCAACTAGAGTATCGATTTATAAATTAATAACAGTTTGAAAAGAGAATCGGAATAAAATATAAAATATAAAATATAGCAGACTACCATTCATTTATTTATTTATTTATCTTTATTCTTGAATTTCATGTCTAGCTGTTTTATTTAATGTAATTGCTATTAATATAATAATAATCATTGTAAATACAAATACAAATACAAATATATATATAATTCGTAGTCACAAGATCATGATTTAGTTAGAATTATGCTTTTGTGCAGTAGTTAAGTTGCAACAATTCATCGATCTACAAAAATGTTGCTATTATTGTTAATAAATAATCATAATACAATTTTCAAATAATATATCATAAATTACCCGCTCAGGGGCAACGTATAACAACTCTTTTAAGTGTTCTGCAACTCACAAGTTTAGTGTTGTAGTCAACAAGAACACGCGCTGTGTGACTGCGCGTCATTCTTACGCGTTCGTGCACCGGAGTAATTTGTCTGCTTCGTTCGGTCACTGACTCGCCTAGCTCCTGCATACTGATCCAGGTCGAAAGTAGATGCTAAAATGAGAAAGCAGCCCGGCTCAAGTCATAAGGATAGATTATGTATCTCTCTGCATATTGAGAGCTCTTATTTAAAGACATAAACGGTCGTATGGAAATTTTCCCACATGAAGATGAGAAGCATAAATCCATATTAGGTTCAGAGATGGAAGGATTATCATACTTTTCACTGCACAGTTGTACATAGTGTCTGTAACTTATAGAACACGATGCTGGCAATCATATTTGGATACAAAGTTATAGTAATAATTTCATATAAATTTTTGGAATAAGTGTCCAGAAACCAAACTAGGATTCTCTTAATAAGTAATATTATAAGCACTAGCATTGAGGAACTATAGATCATTTTTGGCCCATGCCATAAACTCTTCCTGTGTGGATAAGCTGCACTCTCATGGTGTTTTACAGGACATGTTGTCAACACCGTAGCCTTGTAGTTATAGGCGTCTCCAGGAGGCTTTTCTGAGAGAAGTGACAATTTCTCCCTCTGGGACCTATCATGTCCCAGAGGGAGAAGATCCGTTCCTGACGGTTCGGAGTTTTAGTGTTACTTTTTTATGTTTTATAAAACTGTGCGAAGAAGACAGACAGACAGGAATGTCTCTGTTTCTTAAAATATCAATTGCGTCATACTAAAAGTAACAATTGGAGTCAAACAAAGTCAAATCAAGTCATTACTAAATTAATAGTTTTAGCATAAATATAAAATCTTGAGTCACTGGATTAACCTTTTTAATCGAATAAGCTACAATTAGTATCGTTATTATTATTTTAACTATTAAAATAAAATTAGACAAAACTTAGCATTTAACATTATGTCATCATTATACCTTTTAGAACGTCTAGTATACAAAATATAAAAATTATGGTACTTACTGAGGACATATAAAAAATATTTTTTAATATCTTGTACTATAATTTTTTATACATATATAACAAATATCTATGATCATTATTTATTTATTTAATCCAATACATATTGTCATATAAACAATTTAAATGTATAAAAATTGTGATAAACCAATAAACAAGGCAATATTTATAGGGCGAAATAACTGAGGCAGTTTTCTAAGAAGTTAGTTAGTGATTTAATGAAACTCGAAAGTGCCTTTGCAAGCAGTAATGCATATTATGACGAGGTAAATAATGATACTCGTATGACACATTCCAGTGAAGTGTAGCTGATTCAGGAATTACATAGGAGTTGAGTGGATAAAATGTGTATACTGTCAGAACTAGCTATTTGGTGAATGAAATAATATGCAAAGAAATACCTAAATATTTGCGAATAATAAGTAGGAATGTGATGCTTGTTATTAATGCTATTCGTACTTTTGCAACTATTTGTTTTTGTAAACATTTCTTCCCTTCCCGACATGCTGTGAGACACTTTACTTCCTGACATACCGTTTTCATAGTAAATTAATCAATCTGTAAAGTTCCCTCATTTTTAGAGTTATTGTAATAGAAAAAGTAATCTTATTTTGTACTTATCGGTTTGTATCGTCTATTTCATAATGCGGACATTTTAATAAATATTTTCTAACAGTTTAAACATTAATACTTATAGATGTACTAAGTAGTATAATAATTTAAACTAGAAAATAACGATTTTTTTAAACTTTATTTAGATGTAGGCAAATTATCTATTACAGACAAGGCAAATTTTTAGACGTCAGGACGTTATCAGGTTTCGATCTCGGTTATAGTTATAACAAATAATGTTATAACTGTTTATCTAGAGGTTAAAACAAATAGATTAATCTTGATATAGTATCCATCTATCTGCATTTTAATTTATGTATGTTTATTATGTGTTAGTTAGAGATAACACATAAAATGCATCAATTTGTATCAATAAAATGTATCAGCTGGCACAGTTATACTTTGTTGTATGCATTTTTGTATTAAATTTTGATAACTACATATATTAATTAATTTTATACCGTATTATGACGTCTGCAGTACATCTGGAATTATCTTAAAGAATATTTAATTCGCGAACTCATTTGACATGGTATTTGTGATCGTCTTGAAGAAAAATTCTCATGACAGATAACATTTTAAACTATAGAAAAGATACTTATAACAATATCAAATACTTGAAAATATTAAATTATATCTCAGTGGGTATATCACTGCGAATAATACTGATAATAATGTTATAACATAATAGTGTGTGTTTAGCTTTAAAATGTGTTAGTTAAATATAAGAGGTTTGAAATTTAATCATTTTAGTTCTTTTGATATATTACAATTACGTCTGTATGATAAGAAAATACAGTCGTTAACGAAATGTTTAAATAAACGAGACGAGGATCATGTACGATTTAAGACTTTAAACGAAAGTCCAATTATCAATGAAATACCAAATACATTTCGAGTAGGCATTATAATTGATATTTACATATTAAAGTATGCCTTCCTGTACATACATGTAAGCAACAAATCGTGGAGGCGGCTGTGTTTTAACTTGAGTGTCTATCTGTTAATATTATTACTCAGAACGAATATGAAAATATGTTGACGACAGAAGCAGTGCCACTACTAAGTGGAGCCTACTTCTCTATCATTCTTTCTTATACACGTTTGATTATGTTACTTACAGTTAGTTACCTTATGAAGTGCAGACATACTTATTCTGTCAACAACATGTATGACTATGCAAAAAATAGTCAGTTAAACCAGTATGATGAATGACGTCTGAAAATGTTATATATTTAATTAAAGTTAACTAAAGGTATATTACTAGTCATTATCCTTTAACAAGTGTGCTTAGGCTCCATTGTAAGCAAATTATATCGGTTATATTGCACAAAATATATACTACAAACATCTATATTAAAACGTATTTAATCAAAGAAATTCACATAAAATATATATACAAATTGTATTAAGGAAAAATAGCTTACAATAAAATAAAGTGTAAACTATACATAGTCAGGATCCTTTAGAGCATAAAACCAATTTGACAAAATCTACGGATTGGATACGTAAATAATTTATTTCATTATTCAAAAATATTTAAACACCACATAAATGGTAAATTTTTCAAGGATTTTTGAATAGATATCATATAATATTCACGATTCAAATTAATTTTGATATTCATAACATTATGAAGAATTTATAGTGGAAACTTTTAATAAAACGTGGTTCTATAAAATAATATCCTTAAATATCAAATATTACAAAATAAATAATAAAACACTTTAACAAATTAATCAAAAAATCTTCGTTAACAACAAATATAAACTAATATCATATATTTAAAAAATAAACTTTTTGACGATACTTCAGATTTTTTCATTAACAACATCAAAATAATTCAATATCTAATATATAGCAGTACAAGAAAAGTAACACGATTGTTAAAAGAAGTAATTTATATTATTGAATAATCACAGTTGAGACAAAAAAATTCGCATATGATAATATAAGAAATTTTTAACATAATATATAATATTATTGAATCATCTAAGTAATGTTAAACCGCGACAAACCCACTTCTTAACTCTACAAACCAGTGCTTTTAAAGCATTCAAACTCACCAACTGCTGCTGTATCAATTCCTCTAAGGAAGTGGAAGTTACGGTGTATGGTTTTTTCACTTTGCGATTTAATGCATCCAACCCAGAGTCGAGTATACTCACATCCTGATGAAACTAGATAAAACCCGAAATACATGCATAAGAAAAAGAAAAACATTACAGAATAAAACAACTATAGATCGGTAAACATAATTATTACAGGTATGCATATTTGTAGCTTGATCCAATATACAAAACTAAACAAATACTATGACAAAAAATATCGAGAAAATTAAGTATTAAAAAGATACAAAATCTTTTCATGTATAATAACATGGAGAAATATATTGCCTATATTTTGACACAAAATATAATAATTTTAAATGACTTGCGAACTTAAATATATTACAATAGTCTTCTTTGTACATTAGAAGCCTTACTTAATGTTTGACATAAGTAATAAATGCAGAACACTAATATACCAAGACACTTGATAACGCATTCAAATTACACTAAATAAAACATTCTTATAGATAGATATATGAAAAGGTATATCTGTAAAATTAAAATTATCCGTAAATATGTAAGAATGAAGTGAATTAATTTAATATAAAATCAAACTTTCTCATTATTACGAAGCTAAATAACTAATTCATGGACAATTATGCGGATGTCTTCAGTACCAATGTGCAAGAAAATCCAATTATTTTTTGTATCAAATACCTACATTCTTATAAAATAACCATATGGTTGCAACATTTTAACAAATACTATAAAATTCATGACGTCAACATGTTATTGCGCGACAAGCTACTATTGCTTGAATAGTAAATTAATGTTGTAAATATAAAGTGCAGTATTACACATAAGGATAATCTAAAAAAAAATAAAAATGATCAAAAACTGCAGCTAAATTAAAAATAACAAATACTGGAGAGTAGTGTTGATTAAATATAAATAATAGGTTATAAGACCAGATAAAAAAGCTTATTTTTTATTCCTAAACGTAAATAATACAAATAAGTATAAATATACATTGCGGTAAATACTAAAATATAAGTGAAATATCAACGCTGTATGGTTTAATAAATAATTGGTATCAGCTCTAACAACGTTGTCAGATGATTTCTAACTTATAGCCGAATTTCTATTTCATTTGGTACACAGTCCTTCATTTCATGAACTCGTCGATGTTCACTTCAATTTTATTGAAAAATGACTTTTCTACTAATTATGATAACCTCATAATTTCGAGAAATATACCGTTTTATAAAATTGAAGACTGGATAATATGGAGAATATGGATACTGTCTCAAAATTGTTCGACGTTTACCAGCTAGACAATCTTGAACAACAATAATTGCAACTGAGCGCTGTACATGATTTTCATATTGGAGAAAAAATTCCAGTGTGATGATAAACGAAGTTGTTCTTACAAGGCATCAAACAAATTATTTTAGTAAATGCAAATAGTATATCTATATTCAGCATTATTTTTCCACTATCACGCAATATCTAACCGTATCGATCAAATACTTTAAAGTTCTAGGCAAGAATCACGCGCTAACCATTCTGTTTGAAATTGTTCTTTGTGGTAGTTGAGGTCTGTCACCTGCACCATCAGCCCGGGATAGACAACACTTTTGTACTGAGTCCATTTTTCAACCAGAATAATTGGCTTCTTTTTTATCAATCTGTGAGCATGGGATCTTATTATTTTATGTGAGACATTCAATATGATTTTCATTTTTCAGTTCTGTAAGAGCGTGTGGTGCCCAGCACCAGTATAATGGTTGTATGTTGAAATACATAGCCAAGGTTCTATAACAGATCGCTCTTCAGCATCTATTTAGTAGCTTCAATTTGGAAGAAAACCTACATGTTATACTAAATTATCTATACTATAAATCTATCTGATAAAAAGCAACAATTAGACAGTTACTTGTAATGATGTTTATTAAGCCGATTCGTTTGTATTAATGATAACAATGTACTCAAGATTAGAGCTGTAAACTTTTCAACCTCTCTATCAATTATTATACTGGTTGGAAAAGATATGAATTGTGACCGACGCATGTATTTTGTGTTCTTCTCATATCATGTCTGATTGAGAAGCTTGAAGAAAATTCTACACAATTATTATAATATAATTTACAGAGATAACATTTCGATCAATACAAAATGGATTGTTATCTTATCTTAACCGTAATTCTACTAAAATATAATATCATGAAATAATGTAGTACATTGATAAAAATAACAAAATATTAATAAATAGCAAATAAAACATAAAATACAACGTTTCGACGTATAATAAAAGATCGACACTAATTGTAAATGTATATATATATTTTAAGCTAAACATAATATATTATAACATATAATAATAATTCAATATTTTAACATATTTTCTAATAACTTTGTTCCAAATTAAATAATATCAAATATTAGCAGAAATTTTTCTCACCTGGTGATACAGAGCTGAGAGTTCCATATGGGTCGTCAAGCAACGCGGTAAACATGTTAGCCAATTCCACATTTCCCGGGTATGCCGAGTGCACATCTACAATAGTATATTATAACTGTAAGTCTCTCCAAGTGATTTATGTAATAGCGGTCAGACAGAAATTATGTTTAAATACTCCTTGACTTGTGTAACTTATCATATCATCAAACGACAAATAAATTAGCATTTTAATTATAATATATTACTTGTAGTTTCGTGTATTACAACAAAATCAGAGTATTACTAATGTGTCAAACACAGCAGAAAAATAATATACAAATTAAGCATAGAACAAAATTTTAATCGAAAATTCGAATTTTAGATATATTCAGTCACTATTTCTTTGAATATTAATTTAAATAACTGTAGTCAAAAATTTACAATTACATGCATTTTCAATAGTTAACTAACATTCATATATGTATAATGCGGTGTAAACAACTATTTATGTGTTGCTTGTTGGTTATTTAAATATACTACATGAATAAATCACTTCCAGGAAAACATTAATTATCAAGCAATGCTAAAAAACATATGTACACATTTAAGAATATTTAAGTATTGTCAATAAATAGATTATACATTCACATAACGCAAAGATACATTTCGAATTAGTAAGTCAGCTGAATATTGAATAACGACTCCGTAATACATCGATATGCCCCAGAAAATAGCTATAGACTAACCAAAGGGTCAAAATTATAAAATGATTACGACGCACAAATCGTAAATATATCCATGAATAAAGCTTTATGCAAACAACAGAGTGTATGCATCTATTTCCGCCCATACTACACTTCAGTTACATATTGTATTAAACACACACCTACAGTACAGACATGAATAATCACAGTGAAATTGAACGAACCAAACACTGGATTTCTTACCAATATTATTATACATTAATATGTAGGCTTGTCTTTATTCTATAAAAATACATCCAACAACAAGTTTAAACAATAAATATTATTTTCGTTAACTTTTATTAGATGCCTTCAATATTACCTACTTGCAACAAAAGTATCAAATGTTCTGTAAAATTTGTCTGAAAATTACCATATATATTGCCGTATATGAATAGTTGCAATATTTAAATATGTTTGACACTGAATACAAAACCTAAAGTATAGTATACGTTTTTAATTTTAAAATGCAAAAATAATTCTAATTTTAATAATAAGTTAGTGACTAATTCAGGAGAATTCTTAAGCTTTTATAAATAACCATATAGTCATAGTAAAATAATAGTCTGAAAAATATATTGTTGTAGCTTTATAAATTCAGATATTTATGATTTTAAAATAATATAGATTGTTTAGAACTACATTTCTTAATCATTTTTGTGAGGTTATGTTCAACATTGTGTACAATAATAACTATGTAGTTTCATTAACTATATTCTTCAGGGATATATTCAATGTGTGTTTTAAAAAATACTTTTTAAATACATGTACAATAAAAAACATGTTTAACAAATGCATTCAAATAAGTATATATAATACATGTATATTTACCAAAAAATAATAATTGTATCCCGAGTCAGTTGAGGCAAAATTAACATAAGGCTGGCAGTTTAGGTAATACCTACCTATGCATCGTGCGCAAAACTGTACTCTTATCAAATTACAGACCTACGCAAGTATCCATTTCGTTTATACAGGCAAGCTGTAAAAACATCAACTAAATATATAACATTATCACTCAATATTGCAAATAAACAAAAAGTAGCCCGGCACATGAGAAATAAATGAACGTCGACACAGAAATATTGCATACCATAAATCTCAATTTAAGTAAGTTATGCGTAAAATAGGATATTTTATAGTAATAAAATTCAATGATATGACTAGAATATTGAAATCCAGATTCCAGTACATGTTTCATAATCTTATAAGGTACAGTCGTAGTATAATATTACAGAAATTAGAACCTATTTCAAAGAAATAATACAATAGAAAAAATATTTATATAAATGTTTATAAACTTTTATTGAATAAATGCTATACGTCAAATAGTCTAAATAAAATGTTATATATAATCCAAAGGATAACCAATGCTGAGATTTACATTGAATATAAGGTATCATGTTACATAAATAATATAGAGCTCAGTAAAACTTTAAATCATTGCCAGACATCAATCTCTATTATAGTTCTATATTTAATTACTCCATTTAAAGATAATGAAAACATTCTATATTTGTAATGTTCATCAATGTATTAATTTTAATTAATCAAATTTTTAATGTAACTATTTCATAAACTATATAGGAATATTATTATTTCTTCTGTACATATAGCAGCTATGTTGAACTGATCGATCAACATCTAAAGCATACATTTTCAAAATATGCCTAATTTAAAATTCAAGAAGTAATGGCTATGTAACTAACAGAACAGACTGTACACTCACTTTGCTCTGCTGAAGACAGACATTTAAGGTAGAAAATTCTGAATTTTCAGGTTCATGTGTCGTCGACTTGGCCACATAGGCGAGGGTGTCTCTGTCCAAACCAAGGCTGAAATCAGTCACAGTATCCTCCAAGTGAGCCATCTCTTCCAGCATTCTGATACATGGAATGCGTGGTGTTGTCAGCGATGACGAGGGACAATCACCAGATCCTGCTATGACATACAGGCATCTCTCGGCTCCATCTTCTTTTCCTTCTCGCTCACCAGAAGAATGCTGCTTTACATTGTTAACCGGTTTTAAAGCCTCCCGTGTCTTTGTGTCTCTGTCGGACAACTCCAGAGTTGCCCGAATACTTGCAGCATTGTAAGCTGGTACAGAACAATCATCGGTCACTTGCATCTCCTTAATTAATACTTGGTTAATTGGAAATCTGTATGCTTAAAGGACTGCTTTAGACATTTTGATTGTCAATAAAACTGCAAGAACAATTAATATAAATTATAAAACGGTACAATTTAAAATATAAATAATTTGGAAAAAACATTTAAGATAAAATAATTAATATAAATACATATAAAGTTGACTTTCATAACAAACTTTTTAATATATAAAATGCATCATAAATGGAATAACTTCGATAATAAAGATGAACTTATATGATGTCCTCATATGCTATCAATTAAATAAATCTTTGATAAGATATCAAACATTTCTCTTATTTTGTGAGATCAAAGCCTTGAATTTAACTACTAGGGCTTTTTGAGTGTTTTTTCTTAGTCATAGGAAGGATTTCTAAGATGAAAAAACTAAGACTAAGAAAAAAACACTAAAACAAAAGAATCTAACAACATAAAATGGTAATTGTATTTGGAAATTGACATTAATAATAAGTAATTGAATGAAATCAAGAACATTTCGTTCTTAATTATCAATTTATAAACAACTATAACTTGTGAAGTTCATATGGTAAAAATTCTAGCAAAATGAATAAATCCAAATCACATGCTATACTTTTTCCACAAAAATTATTTTGTTGTCTAGTTCGATCCAATAAACCATGTTTTTTTTAATTACTTTTCAGTTATATTTTCAAAATTTACCCAATTTTATTTTATTTACCAGTTAAGATGCATATCACTGTGATAATGATTTAAATAGAACAGCAAGAAACAGCTATTTATCTTTCAAAAACCTTTTTGTTTACTAATTTGACTAAATATTAATCTTTTAATAGTTATTTGGTGGTTGTTTATTGAACTTCCACAAAATTACATAAATAAAAACTGGAAATTAATATCAAAATTATAAATCAAATTGTAAATATATTCAAAACAATTAATTTCTCCAAATGTTAACATTTTTGAAAAATTAAGATTGTTTATTTATTCATCTCTATGTACATGATGAAAACCCGTTAGAAAATTAGATGAAAAAAAGTGTAGAATATTATTTATGTTATTTAGGAAATGAAATATTAAACAGTTATAATTTAATTCAATAATTAATGGGTATAAACGAAAAATATTCAAATTTTTACTAAGATGTAAAAGAAAGTAGTTCAGAACAGTGAAAAGAAAAACTAGTTCTTCTTTTAAGTTGAAGAATATATATATTTAAAAATAAATATACAAGTTTTTCTCTCAGTCTCTCTAACTATATTTTGTAGTTCTTTGGCTATTCCCATGTTATATAATAAAAGTCAGGTGTATTAAAATACTTTTTATTGGGAAA
>JAYRBW010055545.1:0-10985 GCA_036023295.1 Invenusta paracnida | reverse complement strand
TTCACAAATTGCCTTGTTTTATAAACGTGTTCGAATGTTCTATGCAGAGCTGGTGACGTCTTTAGTGCATTACCTACCCACAGGACGCCGTCTCCTCCGTTCTGGCCAATTTATTGACCCATCCAAAAAAATGATGTCGACGGAGAAGATGTCGTGTACGCAGCAAAAAACTGGGAGTTGCTTGTGACAGCGATTCCTTACGGCTTCAGCGGCGCCAGTATCTTCACGACGATCATTCTAATGTTCGACAACCTTCCAAACTTTTGGGCTACTAGAAAACATTTTACACCAATTGGCCGTCGTATTCTATTTTTGCCGCACGGAAATGCCGACACTGAACGACTTATGAGTTGGCTTAAACGTTTGGTCACTGATGACCGCAACCGTTTACAAGATCCTTCCTTGAACGAACCTTTGTGAGTAGCGTAAAAGTACCACCTTGTATCTCGCTAAATATCAAGCTCTTCTTTTTGCATCAACATTAATCTGCGGAAGAAATGCAGAAATGGTAAAGCGACTTACAACGCCTACTTGAAGATGCAGAGAGAGCTAAGTGAAAACGAAAAGAAGCAAAAGCATCCGAAGAAAAAGAAAGGAAGGAGACTGAAAAACGTCAAAGAGATTGAAAAAAAGGAGGTTGAAGACCTTGCTTCAAAGAAAGATGTTGAAGCTCAAAAATTGATTGCTGAAGCATCAAAAATCTGGTCGAGCAAATGTGCTGATCAAACAAATTCTAAAAAAACAATAGAATTAATGACATTGCCCTATGTCAAAACACTATTTGTTTTAAAGCATATTCTTTTGTTTATTGTGAATATAAGCAACTAAATGTCTTGATTAATGTTCTACGTTAATTACATTTATATTATGTGATTACATCGTTTGTTATATTTACCTTAATCTTATTTTAATTACTATTTTTATTGTTTGCTTGTAATATCGAGATTATTTTCTTAATTCTAAGATAATATTATATGCTATTTGTACAAATATATATGTATTTTTTCTCTGTTTTAATTGGATATTCTTATAATCCTAAGATTTCTTGTATTATTCTATCGTTTTCCTTGGAATCACGTGTACGTCATACTTAATTTAAAATTTGTATAAACCCATGTGTTTTTGATATATATATACACTTAAGTATCCTACCAGCAACACGCAATGGAATTTAATACAAAATCTAATATCTGGAATATTTTTCTATAATATATAAATTATTGATTTTTAAAAGATGAAAGGAAAAACAAATTCACATTAATATTGATTTTTATTGGGAATAAAAATTGGCCAATCAGAAGCCACCAACGTTTCAATCAATATATTGGATTTGTAGGAATAGATTATATACATTTATGACAAGATTATTTTATAGACAAGGCTCACATAAATGACAAAAAATAAAAGTATATTCATTTACTACTCCTATATACTACTTATTAAAATATACTACCGAATGGTACATACTACTTCCGTTTAAAAACTTTTATCGTACTTAAATAAGTTTTAAAAAGTTTTAACGCTATAATAAAAGTAATACAAATATATTATTCAAATTATAATCGACTCATTATGCTACTACTTATTAAAATGTACTACCGAATGGTACATACAACTTCCGTTTATTAATGGTTATTGTAAATATTGTACTTATAAAACCGCTATTAAATTTATTTATGCTTAATTATGATCTAAAGCATGATACTGCCCTGTTATAACAGTTACGCCTATCAAGTTATATTGTGTAATTTGCTTGTACTAACCACTGCTCATATTAACCAAGATTATAAAATAGAATACATAAAATAATAAAACTTTTATTATCAAACATACTAATATAAATCTGCGCTTTGTCTCTAACAATACATTTTAAATGATGTCTTGAATTAACCAAGCTTATACTAAGTTGACTAGGTATACTGTATAAACAAATTTCTAATTGTGGATATTTTCTATTATAAAGATCACGACTTTTTTTAATTATTTTACCAATTTTAAAAAGTATAAAAGATTTCAAATTGAAAAATTGTAATCTATCATAAAAATGTTTAATATTAAATATATGCCAGGTATAGTTCCATCCTCCTTAACTCAAATCACTCAAAACATTTAGAATCTCATAGTAACTCGCATTTACTAAAAATAAAAAATAAACTAGGCTAAACTGCACTATAGTACCAATAATGTCATTAAATTGTTTACTTTATTGATATTCTATATCAATATTAGTTTAGACATTAAATTGCAATAGGCCAATATATGCCAGGTATAGTTCCATCCTCCTTAACTCAAATCACCTGATTTTTCATATGAATATATTGCCCTGCCTTTACTGTCTGGTTTATTATTGACACAAATTTGAGATAATGATAATGTATGATACCTTTAGAATCTCATAGTTACTTGCATTTATTAAAAACAAAGAAAATAAACTGTGGGCTAAACTACACTAGTACCGAAAATTTCATTAAATTGTATAATTTATGGTGGCTTACTTTATTGATATTCTATATTGATATTAGTTTAGAAATTGTTACTTTATAATTTATTATTCTCTTAAGATGAAATTAAATTATTACGAGGTATTGACAACCAGAATTAAATTTATAATAAAATATATATTCTAAAATTACACTAATCTAATTTACATAGCAGATTTTGAATGTTATTAAAATTTTAACATATCTAAATATCGAACTGTGCGTTAATTAGCTATAAAGTTAAACCTTGAAACATTTAAACAATACATCTCTTTAATTAATATACTATTATTAAACTATCATGTGATAATCATTAAAACGTTTAATTAATCAACTTACTAATCGTCAACGAGCACAAAAAAACAAGAAGTGATTTTAAAATCTTTTCTAAATTTGACGTAAAAAATTGACTTAGGAGAGATTGACTTAAATCTAAAAATTAACCTGTGATAATAATTTCATTAAATAGACGTGAACACTTTAACCCTACACATGGTTTAACCCTGGTCCAAATATTGGAATAAAAGGGTCAAAAACACTAAAATGTGCCTCACCCATTCAAATTAAATTCATTTTTTTCACACTTGGTCCTAGAGTTAGTTTGTTATAGGGAATCGAATGGTGTAACTGGATTTTTGAAAGTCATCTTTAGGGCCAAGCTACGGAGGGGTCAAAAAATTCGATAATTGGTGTTTTAGGCTCTCTAGTGCCAAAACTGAATAATATTTTAAAAATCTAATAGTATATTTGGAATCTACGTGTAAACATTGATATATGGTTTAAATTTCATCTAAAAATATTAATGGCAACCCCTTAACCCTATTTTAACTAGCTGTTAAAAACTCCAGAATCGGCGTATTAAAGGTTAAGACTATCTACAGATCAGTACATGTAACACTTACTCGATTTTTTCTCTCTGAAAATGGGAAATAAATATATTCCAAAATATATACATTTATTGTAGTTAATTGTAATAGTAAATAAAAATATTAATTTGATTCACCATGATCTCTCAACATTAACATACTTTTACTACATATTACCAAGAGACGGGGTTGATTACTGTGCTCAAATGCTTAATTGAGTTACTTCAGTGAAACATGTTTTGCTAAAAAAGTATTAAACTTATTTAAAAAGTGGTTTATACAATTAAAAAGAGGACAAAACTCTACAAAACTGCTATCACTATTTTTTAATATGATTAAAATTTATCCAATTTATAAAGCCATTAATCTGAAATGTTGCTGGTAGGCTATTTACGTATATATATATATATTTATTTATACACATAATACGTTCAATTATACCCACATTTTGGAACAATTCCGTTTGCTTTAACTATTTTCCGGAAAATTTGAGTACATATAGTACATTATTGTAAACAGGAACACGTTGGATAAAAGGAAAAATGTGCTTCAATAAATGTTATTTTTAACTGCACGTATAATTTGTGCTTTATTATTAATCTCGATAAAATTTGTGCACATTTTTGAGATTTCGTTTTCTAATTGCAAATAATTTAATACAATTTTGTGTTTTATGAAATACTTGAATCTACAGCTCGATTTGTATCTGTTTAGAACCTGCGCGTTTTTAATTGTTCTGCGCGGAAATTACGAAAAGGCATGGTTGCATCACTATAATATTCCATGTAAGTAACATAAAAATAGGACAGATAAAAGCCACAAAGAGTACCTTGAAATCATTATATATTATATGCGGGCAAATTTATCTAAAAAGACTTTGATTCACATAATAGTAATATATAATTACCTAGCTCCGTACGAAATAATGCGCACATGCTTTTTAAATAACTGTCGATAATGTATGCCGCTCTTTTCTTGACTCAAATCCAAAATGAATCTGTTTTCAGCGCATGCTTAAGTAATACAATGGAAACACAAAAGGGTTCACTTTAATTGCTTCGCTAAAAATAACTCTAAACTTGATTTATGCTGTCTAATCAAAATACAGTAGGTACGATACAAAGGATTTGTAGATTTATAAGTTTTCCTACAACTCCCATTTGTAGTTCAAGAAACGCTAGTAAATGGGACTTCTTGTAAGATGTTAGATTAGTAAATTGTAGATTTGTAATTGTAGTTCGTGAAAGGCACCTCAGATTCACTTGTTATTTTCAGCCTCTATAACACTACACAGTCCGGTTGTAAAGGTTATTCCTTATATTTGGGCGTTCAAATTAAATACTTTACATAGAGTACTGAAAATAGTAATTATCATTTTACGACTAATGTTTTGCCTGCAGCTTATGTTGACGTCCCAATATTCTTTCCTATTTCAGATTTTGCGGTACAAACTTTTGTACAAAGCCAATGTTCTGCAGTTCAAACTGAAGGTGAGATCTTCATTCAGGAACATTTCCAGTCTATTTTTTGCTCTTTTTAGATTTTGTTTTCTTTACATCTTTGATTTGAAATTGATTACGATTAATTATCTTCTTTTTATATTCAGCTCAGAGCTTCCTTCATGTTCATCATAACAATATATAATTTCAAATTTCTGTAATGCTTTACAGTGATTATTTTGATTTATTGCGGGAATAAACTGTTTCATATAACCACAAAACAAGGACTAAACTAGTGTAAATTTGACCCTTTTTGAAGTGAATAACTTATCTATTGAAAGGAATATTTACAGCAAAACCTGATTGTGGCATCAGCTTTTCTAAAGCGCAATAAATCACCAAACTACTCAATATTGTAAAGCATGGAACAAGTCCAAAGCTAAAATATTATAAATGAATCTCGGAATTTACTAAATTGTTGTACAATTTATTAACTGTGTTTTTATTGATTCTTACTTTCATTGATCGATTTAGTCACTGTAACAAGTTATTTTACATGAAAATGAATATATCACTGTTCAATATCCTGTCATTTATTGCCGCATACATGTTTCTACAACGTTGTTCCATGTCTGCACTATTTACTAAATGGTTCTCCTCTTTTCTCTTGAACAGAGGCTCCAGTTCAGTTTCCCGGACCAGCTGCTAGTAAGAAATCCTCATTCGTCTCTATTATTTTTTAATTCAAGATGATTTCATATCTTGTAACTCTTCTAGTTTTAGTTTTCATTTAGACTAGCTATAGACTACAAGTCATCTATTGATCTAAAATTATACATAATGAGGTGCACAGAATGTTAATGTATCACATTTCCTTGAATTAACTTATAAAAATCTGTTTGTATGACAAATTATTTAGCCAGTTGATTGAGTTTTGTATAGCAATAAAAATTGATGCGACATGTTTCGTGTATAATTGCAATACACATCCTCACACAAAGTGACGATTAAATTATACAGGCATATATACAGAAAAGTATTACAGCAATATTGATTACAATTATCATTAAAGTAGAGACAGGTATAGATGACTTATGTGAGTACAATTAAAGCATTTGTAAGAAAAAATAATTGCCAGAATTTGCTCTGGTTTGGTTGAGATTAAATTGATTAATATATATGTAGAGTTGCTTTAATAGGTAGTAATAAAGCTAAATTGGCGTGATGGAATATACTAAAATGAAAAGAAGTACAGTGCAGGAACGCGTTATGTTTGGAAGTCCGAGAGAATAAGAATCAAACTATCAAAGAGTAGATTTTAAAATGCTTTGATTGTGCTACATTTATTATAAAAAAAACACTTTCGCTGTTCAACAAGAGGCATAATCAAAGATTGAACTTGAGTTACAGAAGTTAATAATTTAAATATAAACTCAAAAATCGCTCGCCAATCACATTTAATGACAGTTTACTTTACTAATAAGATTAATACATAAACAGACAGGTGTAAAAACATTGAATTCACAAAGATGTTTGACACAGTTAAAAGATTTTCAGCTACGTTCACAAATTTAAATAATTGTTATTATATTGTGGAATGAAATATTGTTAATATTCGCAAAAAAGAATGTTTCTATTTAAAATACTTATTTTTAAGAAATTATCTTTTAATGCATTTTGCACAGATCGACTTATGCGATTTTAAGTAAAAATTATATTTGAAAATATTCAATTGTCTCTATTCCATCAATTTATCTAATTTAAAAGTGTGTCTTATTTTAATCTCTCTCATATCTTTTCTTCTCCTTTTCTCATCCAGAAATGCTCGAGCAGCATGGAACAAATGTTCGCGGGTGTGAAGGGGCGGGTCCAGCCGTTTTGTGTGGTCCCGATGGATCGTACACATTCAAACCAGCCTCTAGCTATTCGGAGGAAGACATCACCCGCGTGTGGGGAAGAATCCTCAGCAAAAGAGGAGGCGGGATCAACAGCGGACCAGTAATCATGCCCGCCAGTATCGGTGGATGTGTTGTGCGGGTTCGCATAGAAGGGGACGATGAAGGCAACTTGGGAGTGAAGATGGGGATGCTGGATTGCGCATACAACTCAGATGCTGCCTCCTTCAAGTGTCGAATTCGAGTGACACTTGAAGGAAGGGAGTCCAGTGGAGACGCATGGCGACTGGTGTCGTTCACCAGCTCGACTTGATTTAAGGGGAGTTAAGAAGGGACGGCTGCCCGCTCTGCTCCTCTCATTCGAGCCACTGTGATCCCTCCACAGAAGATGTCGTCTCTTCAACTGGCTTTGCACACAAAAATATGGCCTATTTCTGTTTTTTTAGTACTTTTATTCTTGCTTATATTCACAGATTTACTTCCCTAAAAACCGGTCGACTCTCTTTGAAAAGAATAAAAATAAAAAATTCTGACCAAAAGTTTTGGTCTAAAATTTTAAGTTTTGAATTCAAAACCAGTTTTGCCATTAAATAGCCTCAAGTGTTGTCAGCGCGTGAATTTGCAGTTTCGAGGTTTCGGGTCGCAATTTTTGACTGCTTCTTTACAATAAAGGGAGTTAATGAGATTTTAAAAGTAACTTGATGACTATAATCAATAAATAAATAAAAATAAGAAATATGTTGGTACATCATAATATGTAACAGACCTGCCAACTATCCCGCTTTTTGAGGCTGTCCCGCGTTTTAAATATATTGCTTTAAAAAATATTTTTAACGTTTGTTGTATAACAGTAGTTTTAGTTAATCTTGTGATTCATTTAAAAATACAATAGTGTATAACAAATGAGGCAGAGACTAGATAGTCTAACATGCCAACCAATAGGTGTAAATTTTATAAATTTATACCTAGATAAGTTATATTAGCTTTTTTATTGTTAATTTTTACTACGTAATTTATATAGACAAATGATCATTTTCTAAACCATTATATATAATATATTATAAAATGTGTAATTTGATAAATTACACAAAAATTGTACCTACCACTTTTAAATGGGATAAACCTAGATAAGCTATAAAGCTTTTTTTATTCCAAAGCATCTATCTTACCACTATTATGTACTAAATTTAATTGTAATCTCTCTAATTGTTTTATGCTCAAATTAATAATAATTATTCATATTATTATTGGCTGTTTTTATTCTTACATTTAATAAAATACATTAAGATAATATAGTATTGGAAATGATTTAGTAATGAAAGGCGTGCAAAATACTTGAAAATTTATCTGAGAGAGTTGATGTAATTGATTTTAGATGCATTTCCATATGCAAAATGTCAAAAATGTTGCGCTAGGCTCTGCCCTCGCCTTGCTATGAGGCCCCAGCTCCGATGGGATACTGTCACACTTTTCTATGTCATTAGGTTGATTGGGCTCATGTAATTATATATAAATGAAACATTTTCATTTCAATTTATTTAATATTTATTATCTTTACAAATGTAACATTCCTCTAATAATGAAAACGCAGCACCCTATATTTTAACAATTTTTAAATTTATTGTATATACATAATATAATAGAAATTCAATTTACTTTTAATTTTTATTGATTATTAATTTTTACATTACTTATCAGTAGTAAAATATTTCTAACTATAATAAATATGTATTTGGATGCACAACAAATAACATTCAGTGAATAATTTTTCAACCTGTAAGTCCATTTTTTGCACACGGAAACCATTTTCAATGTTATGCTGTCATTACCAAAGATCTGAACAAATTGAATTCAAGTCAATAAGATTATCGTTTTTACCTACTTCTAATACACTTTTGCTGTAAATGTAAAGCTAAACGGTTAAAAAATGAGTGATTACGGCAATTTAAAGGTATAAAAGTGACACAAAAATCAATGTAAACGAGTTAAACTATATATGTAAGGTATTTTATATATTTATTATATCAAAGATAATAAACACCACGCATCAATATCTTTATTTTCTGCATTAAATAATTCACTTGCCACAAAATACTTTTAAATTAAATAATCAATTACTTTAGTTTTTTTGGATGCCTAATGTCGCAACCCTAGTATGGAATTCCCTCAAAAATGGAGAGCATACTTTCTTATCATTATGCAAAACGAGAAACTAACTAAACAACTTAATTTTAATATTTATATTTACATTATATTGACTAGTTTCAGAAATTGTATATGCTAAAGCTATATTTACTTTCTATTTGTAACCAAAGCACTTTAAGTCGACCATTTTCTTTTGTACGACAAAACTTCTCATATGAGACGCACTTATAAATAATACAACTGTATGAAGAAACATATGTATATTGTGAATAATTAATAGAAAGTAATAATGTTTGAAGAATAAAATAGCTAATTAACCCCCTATAACGACCACAAAAAAACGGTCCGATGGGGCCTCTGGGGAACCCCTGTGTTTTGTTTAGTTATTCATGATTATTTTCGGGATAAATCATTATTACTCTTTACACTAATGATTGCTGACTTCATCACCATCTAAGTTTAATACTTTAGATCAAATGGTCAGGGGAGATTCATAAAAAGGAAAACCCGACGATGGCCTTTTGTATTGTTTTGCAACTACCTCGACATAATTGTAAATGCATTTGTTCTGTTCCTATTACTTCATCCAGGCTATACGCTTGGAATTGTGGCCACAAACGTCGCCTCCTTTTGATAGCCATGGCGAAGCAGTTACTCCCTCAAGACATCTAAGCTGCACCTGCTCTAACTGTCGTGACCCTCATCCCGCTGTCACGCCTACCCACGCGATATCGACCAAAAAGCGAAAGTTCAGTGTGTCCGATGTCAAAGCGAGTGTGTGGACAACACAGTAGAAGCATCTACGCGGGTTCTGTTTAGTATGAAACACGTTTCTGGACTTTTTCGATTGTTTCTAGGTATTTGATGACTGTTATTTGAATTTATTATTTACAATTTTCACGTGTTGTGATCATTGTACGTTCACTACATTATTATCCCATATTTATTGTTTTGTTATACATATTTTATCACGAATTTATTCGTTTTGTTTCATATTACAATATACATTTTGATCACAAATGCCTTTGTTTTGTTCATAGTCTTCAGTTTTATTATAGGTGACTAAAATATACTTAATTACACATTTAGACATCCCCATGCATAATATCTCGTGTTGGATAATCAACGATACTATATATTAACATAGAAGAGGTATTTAATCGTTAAAATCTATGACTTAATGAGTCTCGTATGAGAAGAAAATGTTTACAACATAAAACGTTATTATAATTAGCACATGATATAAAAATGAATAAAATATACAATTTAAATTATAATGTATATAATATATTTCATGACACGACAAATAAATAAAACTGGAAATATATGCGTCCTCGTATGAGAACATAAAAATAGTATGTTAGTAAATAAAAACTGTTTTATATGCATTGTAAATCAAATTTTGATTTTATTCCATTTAAAATGAAAACCTTTTTAAATAAAGCATAAACATGTATTTAATATATACATGCCTATGTAATTTTTACAAGCGTCTAGTATGATTTTTGTGGTATTTTTCGGTTATATTTTATAATTTTAAAAATATATATATTTGACCCAAAAAATATTTCTCCTTCCATTACTCAATGTAAAACACAAACAAAAACGCTATTTGTTTTAGAAACATCTGAGTTTAAATACTATTATAAGAAGCGTCTCGTATGAGAAAAATTGTCTGTAAAGCCATAACCTCAATTTTTACTAGCTTAAAACATTAACAGGGGGTTAATTAGCTATTTTATTCTTCAAACATTATTACTTACTATTAATTATTTGCAATATACATATGTTTCTTCATACAGTTATATTATTTATAAGTGCGTCTCATATGATAAGTTTTTTCGTACAAGAGAAAATGGTCGACTTAAAACTTGCTCTAGTTACAAATAGAAAGTATATATGGCTTTAGCATATAAACAATTTCTGAAAGTAGTCAATATAATGTAAATATAAATATTAAAATTAAGTTGTTTAGTTAGTTTCTTGTTTTGCATAAAGGGAACAATTTTTGATGGAATTCCATACATATAGGGTTGCAACATTAGGCATATCCAATAAAAACTAAAGTAATTGTTTATTTTTAAAAAGTATTTTGTGGCAAGCGAATTATTTAATGCAGAAAATTAAGATATTGATGCGTGGTGTTTATTATCTTTGTTA
>JAYRBW010055534.1:0-10985 GCA_036023295.1 Invenusta paracnida | reverse complement strand
TTATTTAGATAATGGATTGTGTAGAATAAGCATGTGATTCAACATGAAAATGTTATGCTACATTATTATACATCTGTATAACTTTCAGAGGAAAAAACAATCGCAACTTAAAATGAAGACATTGCAAAATACAAAAAAACCTTTTATAAAGCTGCGCACACAAGACAAAATAGAAAAGAAATAAGTAGGAATTATTACGTGTATGTAGATAGTGCATAATACGTATAGATACAGATACAAAAATACATCAAACAGTAAAAATTGGGCGAGTGGAACAATGCTGCCCTACACTGAATTCTAAGACGATCTTTTGAGTGCGTAAAAAATAGTGTGTACTTTTATCAATTATGTACTACTAATATAAAAAGAATTTTGAGAAAAGAAAGTCATCAACGTATGAATATGTAGTAGTGTTGTGATTAATTGCGAGAGAGCTTTCGCTTTTCAGCTAATTTCATAAGTTTGTGATAATGTTTCTTGTACGCCCTTCTGGATGTTTCTAAAGCCAATTGTTTTACTTTGCTTTTGGGTTGAGACACAGAAAATGAGGAAAGCTTCTGTCTTTTGACAGTCAGTTCTTCTTGATTATTCTGAAGGTCCTCATGATAAGGCTTTGATGAACTCCTGATATGTTCAGACAATTTAGGACAAACTGGATGTCATTGCGTTTGAAATAAGTAATTGATGTCTTATCAGCAGCTTTCAGTCCATATTTCACTCACTAAATGGCATTCAGAGTTGACACATGCATACGTGAGAATTTTGGATCCAGATTCTCCTTCATAACACTGAACGCAGATTCTACCTGTGGTCCGTGGAAACATGATAAGTGACAGGGCAGTTTGGGTTAACAGGATATGGCTTTTGAAGTAGGGATCACCAAATATCAATTCGTTGCTTTTCAACAAAAGGGGGTAAATCTGAAACATGGAAGTTGTGTACTTTCAATTCAATCGTGGTCACATGTATATTTTTAAAGAATCTATGAAATTCTTAACTATATTTAAAAGATTTAAATAAAATATGCACTACTAAATATGGTTAACACAATCTACCAATCTATTCGCTTTATTATAATTATTGGAATAATTGTATTATTTAGTTAGAATATATAATTAATTTATGAAATAAACTAAGCGTTCTTTAAATTGAAATAAACCGAAACGACATATAAAATAACTATTATTGACATTAAAGTCTAAATTTAAAAAACAACTTATTTAACTCCCATGCAATACATATAAAAATAAATAAAGATAATTAAAAATTAACTATATTTGAAACAAAAAAACATAGCTTGTAGAATTAATTATTGAAAAAGAAATATAACTTGAGAAAAATTCAAATCGCATTACAATGATGTTATGTATATAATATTATTTAGTCGATTATATTTATTATGCGAAAATGGCAACAAGAAATTCACAGCACAGATTGATGCATAGGATATTTGTAATATGTTTATTTGTTAATAGAGAAGTTATTTTGAATGAATATAAATAAGTGAGCAGTTGAATCATTGCACTGAAATAATCAAAACATAATTTAAGAACACTAAGTTATGGAAAATGTTCGGTTCTGTATTGACTGCATATTATAGAATGTACTTGTATGTAGTTTTATACAATGGAACAGTAATATGCTACAACATTTTCTGTCACGGTATTTGAGAACAGTTTGTGAAAAACCAAATAATCTTAAGCTAAACATATTATTAACAAAAATGTATATAAAATATAGGATATAAGAGAAGACATAAAAAGAAATAATCATAACATATATAATACATATTTACAACTCAAATGTTAGTTAAAAGTGAATAAAAAGGTATCAAAATACATAAACGTAAAACAATAACATGTTATAGTTAGAATATAATAATATATACTATTATGTACAATATTTTTTCTATGCTAATGAATTTCTCATGATATATAGGCCAAACTTGATATTTATTATACAAAACCAGTTATATCAGCTTTTAGCCTATTTTGTGAAAAAAAACTGTCGGATAGATCAACGATTAAGAACGATTAAGTCTAGGAATGCACCGGTTTGAACGAAGTCAAGTTTGCTCATTCTTGCACCGTTTCCATAAGATGACCATTCCAGTGGCATCAGCCGAGGCCATGACCAGTTCATCGCAGCTAACGGCAACATCAAGGACAGGACCGACGTGACCCTGAAGTTGTGTGACACACTTGGCAGCACCGGCTGAGACACTCGACTGTTGAACATCGTAGACGTAAACGGCAGCGTCCTCACTACCGGTCATGACACAAGCGCCCTGACGGAAGGAGATAAGCGGACAGAAACAGCTTCGGATAGTCAGCTTAGCTGATTGCAGTACTGGAAACCGCTTCTTCAGGGCCAGCTGTCCATCCTTAGATACCACCTGAATGAGAGGACATGACACTTATAAATAATAATACTTCAGCGACAAATTAAAATATATCAAAGTTGGTAGAGAAAGAGAAGAATATTTTATTGTAAAGTTAGCGATTATAAAGAATGGAAAAGTTCAGTCTTCATCAGATTTTTAAAGGAAGACATGTTGGGGAGGGAACGACACCTGAAAGATAAAACGTTTCAGGCACGTTTCAGAAAAGCGGAAAAATCTGTCAACACTGCGACACTTCGAAACAGGTTGATGAAACCGATGCGTTACATAAAATCAAATACCAAACGACGATGTCGCTGAAGCAGCTGGTTTTATCAGTGACTGCAAGTAAGAAGGTGCTGTACTATTTAGGCAATTTAATATGAGGTAGCATAACGACTAAATGATTAGGAGAATCACACTCCGGTCTTATTGGGAGTCAGCTTTAATCAGTCGGTTAATATATCAGGAGCACGATATATAGATTTGATATAACAGTTCATGATATCTGTCACTGATGCAGTATATACCTAGGTCGGTAGTTCCAAGAGCTTCTTTGTCAAGGCCGTAGGCTTCTTTAGAAGCGGTGTCATCGGGAGGATCGCTGTTGTTATTTGAGAGTTAATAATGACAAAATAATGGTGCGAAGACATCACAGATGTTTTATTGCCATATTGGGGAAGGATTGAGACTACATGACTTGGATTTAATTAGCAGCCAATGAAGTTCATCAATGGTGACAAATGTAAAATTTGTAAATTTATTCTCACAAGATTTAGAATCAAAGTTAGCGCACGAGGGGGAAGAGGGAAGAAAATTGTCAAGGATTTTTATAATATTCGAAGAAAAATACTTCGAGAATTCTGTTGTGCATAAAGTGATTGATTCAAAATTAGGCATGGTTGGTGACTATAGCTTCTGATAGAGGGAATTAATAGTGGACCACAACTTCGCAGGATCATGACTACTTTCCGTAACAAGACCGATATAGTAACTTTTTCTGGATTAAACTGTTGGTTAAATCACGCCGAAGAATGAAAGCCTGTCGGGCAGATTGAGTTTATGAAGAATGAGTTTTTCTTTCGAGTTTACGGCGAAGTCGTACATGGATTTGTTGATTACAGGAATATGATTATTGAGAACAAAACGAGAACAATGAAGAATAAATAATGAAAAACACAGAATAATCACAAACCGAACGAGCAACGCTATGACACGTCTGCTCGCTAACGCTAACGGATGTAAGGGGCTGGTATTAATATACTATAATATTTATAATTAGTATAATATTCGCCTGTATTACAGGTTCGAGCATTACTGATTTTATTGTTAAAATTTTAAACTTTACTTAATGCAATAAATAAACGTCATAATAATTAATTTGATTTATATAGTTAAAAGTTTCTTCTAAAATCAAAAACACAAAAAATCTAGTTAAGCTAAAATATGGCTTGCATCAGCTATCTTCATATTTGTAGCACCACCGAGTCACTTCGTAAGTAACTAGCAATGATTAACATACAAAGGAACAAAGGAGGAAATTATAGTGATACTAATGAGGATTAAAAAATAAGTTATAGATATCAAATAAATATACAAGTCTATCCAAATTATAAGAATCCTAGTTTGAATCTACTTGCACAAGTAGTTATCCCGGATTCCAATTAAATCTTATATTAATTGATTAAGACATATTTATATTAAGAATTTAAAAGTATAGTGTACAGATTGCACTCATTGGCAAGTTATACAATAAAACTAATAAAATTGTAAAAAAATATATTCTAGTAAAAAAATCCAAAGATTAAATTACCTCCGATATTATCTATTTTTGCAAGTAAATATAAAAGTGATGATTAGTTTTAATTTAGGGTAATTTTAGTTTCATGTGACAAGCGTTAAATTTATAGCTTTCACATTCTAGTTTTTCAGTTTACACTTACCGTATATAACAAATTTAATGTTAAGTATATTAATATAATTCAAATCAACACCAAATAGCATGCTTAGAGAATACAGTATAGACGCAATTACACAATAATACTCGTGTACCAATATAATAAAATACACACCTATAAATGCACAATACATTAACGCGGAATGCGTATTACTTAAAACTGGTTGCAAATTAATATAACCCAAATTCTATTCATTAAAATATTAAATACGAGTATAAAGCCAGTGTAGCACATAATAAAAAAAGTCTTTCGGAGTCCCACGCCTCTTTATATGTGCATGAGTGTATTAACATGTTATACCTATGTAGGACTTACTTGAAGAAAAAGTAAGCCAGCCGAGGATGCGTTACCAAGGAGACAGGGATCACGGGCCTCTCGACTGACCCAGGCGCGGAAAGCAAGGCTTGTGATTGGGCAAGCTGGACTATTGCTGGGGGCAACGTTGAGGCGGCGAGCTCGAGTTAGTTTCCCACTGGCCAATTCGCATCTGATTGGTGGATTTAGGAGAGGGGTTTCAATGAAATCAAAAATTATTAAATAATCTATATAAATTTACGTAAAAATTAATTATTTTAATAAATGAGCCTAGCCCTCGGATTGTAAAAGATAGCATAATGTATTATCATACAAAATAATCTAAAAAAAGTAATGATATGGATACTCTATAATATTGTAAGTCGGAAAATTATCATTAAACAATGTAAAGAATATATAATATCGTAACTATGGAAGTACATCATTATTAAAACAACAAGCTATAATAATTAAAAACACCATGATGCATTTAGTTAACAGTTTACGAAGTTGGTACGATAACATTCGAATTATATAAAAACAAATGTGCTTTTGTGAAGTAGATAAACAAGGAATTTAATCTATAGAAATTAAATATATAAAACAAGAAATTAATTTAGTTCTACAACACTATGCACAATTTATTGCCTGAATTTTCGGTATCGTATATCTTCGTCAGAGGCTAATAACAAAGTGAAAATGTACAGTAACTAAAACGAAACTTAAGATAGAATGCAAGCCAATAAGAAACGACACAATACAACAAACAAGACAGACATAATACTAAATCAATATTATTAGAGTAAGATTATATAATACTATTATAGATACTAGTATAATTGTAGAGAATAAATGCAGCAGCTATCGATAGACAAACAGCGAAAAGCAAGGATTTACGTGTTAGAGTACAAATCCGTATAGATTCATGGTATGTAAGAATCACAATGTTTATTCATGCTGTGAGAATCATCTGTAGTAATGTAATGTGATTCTAAAAGTACACTGTGTTTCAACAGCAAGAATCGATACATTATCAAAATCAATTCGGTGATTACTTTTATATGCATGATCCGCTAAGGCAGACTTCTCCGGGTGTAACAAGCGAATAGAAGCTTTGTGTTGTTTCAATCTTGTATCCAATGTATTGTATGTCTGTGGGCAGTCTGCACACGGGATTCTGTAAACAACTCCTTTTGTAAGTAATTTTGATCTTCGAATTTTTGAGCGAGGTAATATTTGGCCGATTTTTCTAGGTGGTTTCAGAGCGACTCTTACACCTGCCTGGGATAACGCGCGTTTTATTCTTTCAGACACCCCTTTTACAAAAGGAAGAACCACGAAGCCCTTAGGCTGGATGTTTCATGTACACTTCAGAGGACCTTTCTTTAGAGTAACAACACAAACGTTCAAAATGTTCTCCTGAAAGAGCATCTTTAAGCTTTCGAATTAGTGTCCGCGGGTAACTGTCACAGGGTTCTAAATTCGTTACATTCTACATCGGAGGGACTAATTCGAAAGCCTAAGGATGCTCTTTCAGGAGAACATTTTGACCGTTTGTGTTGTTACTCTAAATAAAGGTCCTCTGAAGTGTACATGAAACTAAACATAAAGCATGACAAGAAACTTGTATGGATTACTAAAAATTTATATAAAGTTAACATTCCGCTACGACCTATTGTTTCTTTTTGTACTGCTACTACTTATCAATTACTGTCTCGCCATCTAGCAGATATTTTGAAACACTTAATCGGTAAGTCGTCGTCATTCACAAGAAATTTGAGCGACTTCTGTGAATTTATAAGATCCATCGTAGGTATACCAGGTGACATCTTAGTTTCCTTTGACGTAGTATCTCTTTTCACAAACATCCCAGTAGAGTTAGCTTTGAATGTGACAAAACAAAGACTTTCAAACATAGAAGATCTGGGAGAAATTACTAATTTATCCACCGATGAGATATGTGAACTTCTTCGTAGTATTGTAATTCAGAGATTGTAGTTCAGAGAGCACACAGCATGAAAGAAAAGTAATTATTGTCATAAAAATAAGAATATGCCCACTTGACAGCATAGTTGATACTTTCTGGTGAGACTCAAACAGGTAGTTATATACTTGTTTACTAGAAAGTGGATTACAAAAAAATGTTTTCAGCAGCTCAACCAAGAAATATGTTATGGTATGCGTTACTAATATACTTCATTGATTTATCACAAGATTTCATATAGAATACTCGGGGTAGCATAATTACAGTCGGCATAGATATATTGTTTTACTCTATGAAATGATGGGACGCAATCTTATACTTAAAAAGTCATAAGTGCTAATGCAATATTTATCATATAAATATTTCTGACAATTTCTAAAAACTATACTATGTCGTTTAGTAATACAAAATAGCATCTGGGGTAAAATTAAAAGAAAAATCAATTTATCCTTGTAAATGGTATCAAAGTGCACTATAAAAAAAGACATCAGAAATGAGATCTATGGTTAAAATTACCATAGAGAGCATAAAACTAAATTTGATTAGCAAAATATTTTTCAGGGAATAGATATGTAGTATCTGCGAATGTTTGAGCATAGGATATATTATGTACTTGGCCAAATGTACTGAAGTGCCAAATTTCCACTCTTGCATTTAAAACAATTAAATATATTTTTTCCAAAATTGTGAGAATTAAGAATAATTTTATTTTTGAATATTGATAAATGACCCTTTTCAATATTAAGAATGACCCCTAAAAGCATTTTAAAATATATTTCGAACTTCGACCTTTTCTGTCTATTTTGTAAACTTGACAAAATGGGACTTTAATCGAAAATCTCTTTCAAATAAAAAATGGTAACAACCAAAAAATATATTGCGAGCGACAAGAACTTTCACTCTAAAAAAGTTGACGATAAGATGTATATATACTACTAACTCGGTATCAGTTAGAAGTAGTTTTCTATGTCAAGTATAATAGGAGCTTCTATTTATGGACGGCTAAAAATATGAATTACCTTTCAAAAACTAGAATCTTAGATAATAAACGATAATTATTACATGCTCAAAAATAAAATTGCATCGTAATCAATATATTATTTGCTTAAGTTTATGAGTTAAAACGAAAAAATATAAATTTTTATATTATCCAATAAAAATATGCGAGGTCAATTAAATTGTAGTGAAACATCCCAAATGTTAACATTTCTATAACAGGTTAAAATTTTGACTCATAAATACTCTATTTGTATTTCAATTGTGTTTAATATTACTATATGTATATCACTACAATTACAAAGATTTAGTATAAATAAACATTTTACAGATCGATATGTGGTTTATCATATCGCTCTTTTTGTAAACAAATAAAATATTTAAATAGTTATTTGAAATAGTTATTCAAATATTTTAAATTTGAAAATAAAAATATATTGCAAAATGTAAAAATAAAATCTTTTTTTAGTTAAAAAAGAATAATTTAAATTAGAAACCAACTAAATAAGGCTAAGCCCCTTATTATTTGGATATAATTATAATATATATTATGTATATTAAAAACACTTACAAAGCAGTCTTTGCAGACTTTGAAACTGCATCTTTTTCATTGTCCGGATTAGGAAAAGAAAAGTAACGCAGCTTAGAACCGAGAAGATTCTCTTTTGAGACATTTTTAGACGAATCTTTGCAGTTAAAAGCTGCGCATAAGACCATTGTGATACATAACAATGGCGGATGCCGCCAAACATTCGAATTGTCCCTGCCAGTTTTAAAGCGCTTTTAGCAAGGAGTGAGGGTTCTTGTCGCTCGCTCTATATTCTTTGGTTAAAGGTTTCAATTTAAAATAATAAAAAAAGATGGTATGAAACCTAAATAAAAAAATTTAGAACATCAATCAAAATAATAATCTGAACTAGTGTCTATTGAAAAACAACCAATATTTCTTTGAAATATTTTTGACGTGAATGTCAAACATTAAATTAGAAAAACTGTAAGATTTTAAAAAGTACCGGCACTGGTGTCTTGAGTTTGTTCTCCATAATTGCACCAGCAACAAGTTGCTGCTTTAAAGCGATTGTCTAGCCCTGATATGTTGTGGGCAGGTGTTGAAAGTGGATGCACCGTACCGTTCAAGTAGCCCCTGCTTCATGCAGGCGTTGTGTTCTGGGAGACATTTGAAAGGGTGATCGTCCGAGAGCTGCGGTACTGCTTGACGCTGTTGTCAGTTGCACCTGAGGTGGCGCTGCATCCGGTATTCATCACGTGATATGTAGCTATTGACAACTTGGGGGCGTCGTGCGGTACATTTTTTCGTGCTGGCGACCAAGATGGAAAGTTTGGCAATCTAGATACTACCATGGCAGTACCAATAGATGGGAAATATTTTGCGACTTCGAGAAGGTCAACCATCGTGTCGCAGGAGAGGAACAGTACACTGACTTGGTCGCTGATGTAGATCATGGTTTGGCAGGAGATGATGCTATACCGTCTGGCGTCGCACCATTGACTTTAGCTGCTGCCAATGGTGCTGACTTTCACTTGAACACGCGTTGGTGCGAACTTGCAGGAGGTGATAGCACAACAGTCATTTCAGAGGTCCCTCCCTGCCTCTCTCGATCATAAATAACCACCTCGAGGAGGTGATAGCCTATGCTCGCCAAACTGTGGCATGTGGCTTTGCTGTCAACAAAAACAACTATACAGAAGACTACCTATAGCGACTATCAACCTAAGACGCAAATAGGGAATCAATGCACTCAGTGACCTGATAGATAACCCGATGGAAGTAATTGAATTCTGGAAAGAAGTGAAGAAGAAATGAGTCTAAGACTGTTGAATAACAACAACAACAGCAACACCGCAGTAAAACGCGGCCGGCGTTCCATAGGTGGATACTTTGTGCGCGTGATCGGGGCCTGAGCAGGCGGGTGAACGGTGTTAAGGCATGGAAATGCAGCATGACTACAGCCACAGCATCGTTGACGTTCTGTGGGACGAAGTTAGCCCCAGCGACGGGGCATGCAAAAATTGGCTTGGCTGGATTATGCACCTGAGGCGACAGAATTGTTAGTTAAATTTTATTATGATGAAGTATCTACTTTTGTTTCAGACTTTTATTGGCACAAAATGATAAAAGAGTACGTAAAAAAGGAATAGATGAATCATACAATTGCAACATGTGGAACATACACATAAATAACACACGTAAAACACGTATAGCAAATACAACATGTGGAGAACATAGAAAGTAAGATGAGTGTAAATATATCTTAGGCTTCATAAGATAGTACATCTCTACGAATGCTACAATAGAACTATAGTTATTTTAAAACATTGTATTATATTATCCCAGCTAACAAAGTTATGTCTCGGATACGAATAATTTAGTTTCAAGGCTTCGTGGTTATAATTTGATACATATCCGATACGAATATTTGATATATTATTATAATAGATACGTAGATAATATACATATTATTGATTGTCTACGACTCTGAGACGAATATGGAAAACGAATATATTTCAAGATATATTATTATATACATCTTTCGATTTGAAAGGAATGTTATCTTCATAAATTTAACATCGTCAATGTATTATATAAAATTTATGGCACCATTTAAATAATACTTTGTATACCTAATATAATTACCTATAACCAAAATTAATCAAAATTACTCGCGCATTCATGTCTTTACATTTTATGCTGTTTTCATTTGATAGTTCGATATTGTTGTAAGTATTATGACGCACTTGGGAACTATGCAAACCTTACTATATAAACGGATCTATAACGCCTCCTCCCCCCTATACTACGATTTGCTATATGGGGTGAATTGCGATTTGATATATGCTTCTTCAAAGTTCGTTAAAAATTAATGGATTAAATAAAAAAATTTTCAATGTAGAAAGTTTTTGTGGAGTTTAGAGCCTTTCATACGTACTGAGGATTTTATAAGAGCATGACCCAATTTAGATTGCTCATTTAAATAAATTAAAAATTACACAAATATTGTTTTGTCTCAAATTAACTTTTAAAAATAGTAACAAAAAGTGAGCTCTAAAAAACTCTACAAAGTATACCTAAGTATTCTAAATAATTTGAAAGGAACGAATGATATGTTTAAATGAATAACCATCAAATGTATTTTTAAAATAGGTGCCTCTATTTTTTACGTATATAAGTTAGGTATCAAAAGTATAAACGGCCATTTCGCACCGCACTAAGACGTATCAGATACGAAAATTGTTTTCTGGGGTACTAAACATAAGCTTGCATCTAGGTTGGTAATTTAAACAATTGTTATGTATTATTATGCATTCATTGCCAAACACAATTTGGCTAATTTGGCTGGCTAAAAGACCCGGC
>JAYRBW010055523.1:0-10985 GCA_036023295.1 Invenusta paracnida | reverse complement strand
TGGTTTGAATGAATTTATATCTTTTAAAATTATCTGTAGCTAACCAGCTTTTTGCCATTTTTGGCGATAAAAAAATTTAATATAAATATGTATATAATAAATTTATTTAATTTAAATATACTAGTTTATTCTAATTTTATTCTAATGGGTGTTATGAACACGTTACATATTATAGTTAAACAAACTGTGTATAATAAATATAAGGTTTCGCTCAAGTTTCGTCCTTGCGTACCTTTAATATATTTATATTCAATGCATGCGAGGCTGTAAACGACATAAATTATACTACAGTACATACAGTACACTACAGTATATACAGTACAATTAGTGGAGCGCATCGCAAAGTTGTGCAGAAATAATTCACATTAATTGACATACTATACATATAATGAACATTCTTTGTTAAGAAACTGGACCTAAATATCTCTTCCATAGAAACGTATGGTTCATAGTTAGACGTTTATAATAAGCAATGAATTTATATATATATGTGGGTTTCAATATTATACACATATACATATTTATATACTACAAAGTTAATTTCGCTCTACATATGTAACATAATATTTAAAAATATAGTATAAACCTAAACCGATTTTGAAACACGTTCTAAATAATGTTACAGGCTACAGGGTTAAATATTTGCATATATTATTATTGCAGGAGGCAAAAACTTATAGTTACTGCCTACGTACGCTCTTTGAAAATCTAATAAGGGTCTTAAGTTAATAGTAAATTACAATAGCTGACCTGAGAAAATATAGTGCTTATAAGATTTCTTAGGATACTGTTTTTATGATATATTTTGACATAATCAGTAAACCGTAGAATATCAATTATGTATCAATAACAATATAATTGTATAAATAAACCACTTTCACTAGTCTTTGTTACTTGAATGCGAGAGGATCTTATTTGTAGATTGATATATTTTACATCAAATTGCAAAAATGAAAAAGGGCCATGAATCAAAGTCTGAGACCAAGTATTCCTTCGATAAACTTCTCGAAGTTTACATAGGCAGTGGGGGACGCTGGCAGTATTTGACTTTCCTGATAATAAACATTCCAATATGCGTACCAATGCTAATTTTTTCCGTCTTTGCTCAGATAACTCCTGCGCATCGATGCCTAATTCCTCTTCTGGAAAAATCCAATTTTTCAAACGCCAATCTCACCTACAGTCAGGTGACCGAGCTGGCGATCCCAATGAAACTGGATCCAAATCTGCCACCAGTAATTGGGCAAGCATATCAACCCTGTCAGCGATACCCAATGGGATGGCTGGTCGATGCTCTCCGCTTGACGAATGGAAGCTTTGAAGCTCTGTTTGAATTTCGAAATGCTCTGTCTAATGATACTTTGAACAATACAGAAGCTTGTTCGGATGGATACGCGTACGATACGGCCCTAAAAGAGCATCAAGGAACTGTTATCCAGGATTTCGATTTAGTTTGTGACAGAGCCTACTGGGATCCTCTTTCCACTACTATTTACCTTCTAGGAAAACTGGTCGTTTTAGGTATATCCGGCTACATTGCCGACAAATATGGTCGACGAAAAATTATCCTGGTGGCAATGTTTGTTGCCGCAATTTTTGGATTTGGGAATAGTTTTAGCCCTAACGTTGGATGCTACATCGGATTTCGCACAGTAATCTCGTTTTGCGATGGCATAATGTACGCGCAGGCGTATATTTACTTCATGGAATTGACGAATTCTTTTCATCGAAATATTTTTTCAATGCTCGCAGCCGTAATATTCAGTATAGGTTCCTTCACCATTTACACGATCCTTTCTCTTCTACTACCAACCTGGCGCTGGGTTCACTCCGCCTTATCATGTGGATACCTTACGGTGTTCCTACTGATCTGGTGGCTTTTAGAAAATCCTCGATGGCTCATTGCAACTGGGCATGAAGAGGAGGCTTTCAAAGTTATCAAATACATCGCTAAGTTCAACAAAGGTAGTGATGAGAAACTGCCCCTAACGGATGAAGAATTGAAAGATGCCATTCACGAGGCCGTAATGGCGGGAAAAATTAAAGTTAAGGAGGCAACCCAAAAGCGCTCCTTATTGGAGACGATACGAGCTGGAATAAACGGAGTTTTGATTTTGTTTCGTACTCGCAGGTTGAGACTACGGACTGTAGCGTCATCGATTTTTTGGTTCCATATTGCTTTGGACTACTATATGATGAGCTTTGGAATCACAAAAATGGCGGGCAATGCCTACCTGAACTTCTGGCTGATCTGTGTCTCAACTTCCGTGCCGGCTATCGCTCTACAGTACGTCTTGTCGTGGAAAGTGGGACGAAAGTGGCCTTTGTTAGTACTCAGTTACCTGCTTGTCCCGATATTTCTGGGAGTCGGAATATACCAGGTAATAGTCACGTAATCTGTTGAATAATTGTACTTGAAGACAGTGGTAGTAATTGTGTAATAACATTGAGATTTCTGTCGAAATTGGTAATATAATTAAGCGGTAAAAACTAAATAACGTGTCGTCATACTATGATTTAGAGGTAATCAGAAGAACTCAAATTTATAGAGACCACTGAAGTCTAAAATAGAGTACCTATCTATAATGGTCATATTTAACTCATTTATATAACGTTTTGTTGCATATTGTCATTTTGTCCCCAATATACATATTAATACATATTAGCAGATTTAGGTTTATCAACCCGAAAATCAACATCGGAACAAAAATATGATTAAAGGAATATAATGAATAATAATTTTTTTCATGATAATATATCCTTATTGATATGTAATAATAGATTAAATATTGATTATGAAATGCTGTAATGTAAACATTATTATTGATATTACAGGGGTTGGCGTTTTCGAACATTTCTTAAGGTCACACTTATACTTGCTTTGCCAGTAAACTGAAATGTAGCATTATCTATGTATAATCAGCCATTATTATGATATACACGTACACGATATACACGTACACACAATAATATGTCGGCAGTCTCAATTTCTTGATCTGAAAAATCCATGTCTCGATGCGTCTCATCCGTTGGTCAATACATTATGTATACATGGGTGCCCATAAGTCGCTTTACTTGAGTCTAGGTATGTATCAAACATGGAAAATAGGGGGGTTTACCTGCTACAAGAAACATAGCGCTATAAACAAAAATTGTCCGAGACTTATCAGATTTCAAATTTATCAAATTACACAATTTTTTTAAATAATCGACTAAAAATAGTAGTACAATGAGCATATTTCAATTTTAATTAATTATGTATTATTTAATTAATTAATATACAACCGAAATGTGCAGCCCTTAATATTTTAATAATCAATTGTATTTTTAGAAATAATGTCGACATTTAAGATAAAGCCTATAAATTAGATAAACGTTTATATAGTTGTCAATGTGTTCAATAAATGATTAATTATTCAACATTGTCCATTAAAAATTGTCAAAGAATAATTTTACAGAAATTTTAGGTATAAAATAGTAATTTATTTGATTTTTATATCGAATTAATTATTCATTTATTTATTTATTAGTGAGTGAATTTTTTAAATAAGTTAATTGAGAACAACATGTTTTCTATCTTTAAAAATATTTAGAAGCCTTCTTTTCTTTACTCAAAGCATAAATAAATGTTAAACAGGCATTATTGTGGCAATGTTGAAGCCTTTTTCATTTATGAATTGCTCGTGACTCGGCCTTTAGCCATTTATGTAATACATTCATTCATGGCGTTATGTATTATTATTATATTATATTTCTTGTACTCGAATCGCCTGTGCAGATCTTCCAAACGGAAAACGTTTACAACATCTGGCTCATGGTCTCCCTCAGTCTGGGGAAGATCATGATTGAAACGTCCTTCAATATGGTCTACATGTACACCCTGGAACTCTACCCTACCGACGTATGCAGCTTCGGATTCGGAATGTGCAGCACGGTGGCTCGTATTGGGTCAGGTCTGGCGCCCTTTGTGGTCCACCTGGGCACCTCAACCTGGCGCCCAATACCGATGCTCTTGTCGGCGCTGATCTCGTTAATAGCGGCCACGGCCACCTTCTTTCTGCCTGAGACAAATAAACGGCCGATTCCCGCGACTGTGGAGGAGATGGCGAGCAGCAAAGACGAGCCAATCTTCCAGGATTGTTTGTGTTGTAAGAAAATAAATAAAGAGGAGGAGGATGTCGAGGTTGAATTAGATGCTCTCATATAATTCACCTGCACATGATTGTATTGTTGAATCATAAGATCGAGTACAATATTTTGAGGGTTACGTTTAAATACCTAACTAAACCTAACACAAGAGGGCTTAAATTAGATGTTCAACCTATTAAAACTTTTTAAAAGCATCAACCCATATGAGTAATAATAGACAAAGTTTAATTTTTTATTGATTAGTGTTTAAATTTAAAAGCTCTATTTTTCTACCTGTCGAAAATAATAATAAAATATCAGCGTGAAAAAGATATCGTATCACAAAATCTTTAATTATAAATCTGATAAATTTTATTTTATGGAGAATTGGCGTTCTTTATAAATACTCCACTGTTACTATATTTGGAAAAAAAATATTTTAATAAAACTATTTCACAGTATTTTGCTACCGACATAATAACAAATAATTTATTTAAAATACAGCGTACTTTATCCATAAAATATATTTGCAACTTTGTGCGTTAAAAATTAATAATACCCGAAACTTATATTATTACGTTGTGCATTTTTAGAAATGCATTGGTTTCTCTCCAATTCAACATATTTATATAAAATTCTTAAATATTGTAGAACATATATATATAATACATTTAACACTGGAATAGCATTAACCTATTCCCGCATTGGGCATCTCAACATATTCAAATTTAAATTTTCTATGTCTAAAATATAACAATAAATAATTCTTTTTCAAAATATATAATATGACCCTTAAAGAACTAAATAAACTATTTGTAGGTACTATTTAAACCATAGGTGTACTGGAATCTATGTTGAGTCCTCCGTTATAATTCTATTTTAAAGATTCTAAAACAACTGTCTACTACCATTAGTGTGGTTAATCGTGCCATTTTAACATTATACTATAATGCGAAAACAAAAGCTTACAGTTATCATCACTTTAAATATATAAATTTATATACAAATATACCAATATAAAGAAAGAACACAAAAGCCGGTAACTGTAGTGATATTTTTTATATAAATATTATTATTATATATAATTCATTGTTGAGAAACAAGTGAAATATTATGCAACCTGCATGCAACTAAATTAAACCAAAAAATTTCCAATTGGGTGAAACTCAGAGATGCTATAACAAACACAATGTAATACCTATTATAAAGAAATCAATTAATTTATAAACTGATGAATATAAGATTAATTATTTAATGAGTATAGGTACAACCTGGCAGATAAGGATTATTAATAAATGTTTACGTGTATAGAGCAATATTGAACATGTTATGAAATAAATAGTTATACACATGTGATGTATATATTATTATCCTAAAATATTATCAGGTACACCAGATGATAAAAATACTTTTATATAATATAACTGTGTATGCATTGTATTAATTAATAGTTAATTCACTGTGAATAAATATCAAATATAGTAAATTAAGTATAGGATAACTACCTGTTATCAGGAGTTAAACGCTAATATACCGAGTCGGCGCAGCCGACGAGTATATTTAAGTTTAACTCCGCAATAACAGGTAGTTAATACAATTTATTCACACACTAAACGATATTCACACACTTTATTCCTGTTAAACGATTTTCTCCTGTTACATGATTTTCTCCTGTTACATGATTTTCTCATAACATAACGAAAAATAAATAACTGGGTATTAAACAATAATCCACTGTTAGTGGGTGAATAAATACTGAAAATGGATAGCACTTAAACGATAAAATCTGACCTATAGTCATTGCATGGATTAAATTTTACAACTATAATTTCATCTGCCAGAATGTATCCATTATCACCATATTCATCAGTTTATAATTTATAATTTAATTGAATATACTTTATGACAGGTATTATAGATATTTGTTATAGCAGTGTCGCAGAGGTTTAGTGTACGTAATCATCTGACCTGCATATTTCACTTCTTTCTCAACACCTACGATGAAGAAAGAGCTGTTCGGAAAAATTGTTCATATTAATAATAACGCGTATGTAAAATTACACTATATAGCCACTGACCAGCGCTTTTGTTTTCTTTCTTTGGATTTTTATAATATTGGTTCATTGGGAACTATACATAGTTTAATATATTTATAAAAGTTCAGAGTGCTTACGCTTTGGTTTTATTGCCTATAATTAATCATTGTTTGGCGCTGTCATTCTTTGAAGATTCATTAGATTAGAGATTGCGCTTAAATATAGTTAATTCAGAAGTATAATACTTTCCACCATATATACTGTATTTTATTTTATTTAGTGTAATTAATCTCTGTCAAAATTGTTTATTACGCGTATCAAATATAAAGTTATAATTAGTTGTATATACAAGTCATAACACAGCTAGAGAATGACTGACAAAAGTGCACACATCTTATTTATGAGAATGATATATGGTCTGATAAGGCATCGCAATTAATTATTAAGTTTATAATTAAACATTGATCAAACGCATCAATAAAATTGTTATCATTTCTTGAGTATTTGGTAACTGTTAAAAAAATGTAAAACTAAATTATATATTTTACATTGTATTAAGGAGTCCATATACTTTTAAGTATATTTTAATTAAATTGATGCACAAAGCTTTATGGCTATTATTTATAATAATTGTGATGGAATAATTTAAGCTATATTATCATGACTCCGTATATATATATTTTTATCTTATATCCACTATTTTAACACGTATTTATTTATAACACACATATTTATTACATCTATCCACTATATCGAGGTGTCTCTGAAAGAACAGAAATTTTTTGTTCAAAAGCATAAATATATTTAGAAATTTAACAAACAAGTTTAATTTCATAAAATAGTTATGGAATAACTCTATATACTATAGATGTTGACTATATTCAAATAACATATAAATCGTTACCTTCATTAAATCATTTTCTCGAAATTTGGTAAACTATATTGCCATATTTTTTGTTACTTCTTATAATAGAAATTTTCCGTGACAAAATGGTGCAGCTATGATGCATCTTTCAAAAGCTAGTTTCGTCCATCACATTATTGATTTATTTGGAAGTGTAGGTACTTGATGTGAAAGAAAAAAATGTTGTCGAGGAGTTATCTTGTCACATTATTTTAAATATGTGGGCCTCGCATTGTCATGAAAAATTTTTTTGCTTTCCCAGAGAAGTGTTCTTTGATTTTTTGTAAATCGTTTATCGAATGTCTTTGCTTTTATCGTACTATGCTCGAAATTCCATTCATTCCACCTAAGGTATATAGCTAAAATCCTTTTTTTAGCTTTAAAGTTATTATTTTGAAAAAATATAGCTGTTTTTTCTGAGACATTTTATATACAGGTATATACATATTGTATGTATCGTATGTATTGTATGTAGGTACATACAGCAATTAATATACATAGGTACATATTTGTACCTATCTCTCATATTCTGATATCTATTTATTTTTCATTATTCAGAAATTCTCTATACATTCATATATGTATTTATATTTATATATATAATATATATCACATACATATACAAAACAACCTCTAAATGGTACCTATATTCAGAGAAATTCTTGTGGTTTTCCAAAAATTCGACAACCTTTTCCATAAATTTTAATATCATTATACTATTCTAGTAATTTATAATTTAATATATATGTATTGTCATTCTATTTCTCAGTAATAATTATTATTTTCAGTTCATTTCAAACCAAAAGTGAATAAAATGTACTTATTTATCTATCTACATATATCACAATCGTCTTTGTCAATAATTCGGAAATGGATTCTCTCTCTCTATAATCGATGCTTTTGAAATGCTGAACAAGTCTAAAAATCGAGTATAATTTGTCAGCGCTACGATATAAGATAGAAAGATGAATAAAAGTACACTTTATTAGGCATAAATTAAAACAAGTAAGAACTATCAATTGCTAGTGATAAAGACATACGAAAGCTCTTGCTTGTTTTAATTTATACCTAATAAAGTGTACTTTTATTCATCTTTCTATCTTATATCTTAATATTAAAATGGGCATGGCTAACAACAACATTAAAAATGTCTGCGCTACCATTATGGCCGTTAAGAGCGGTATTTAACCCACTCCATATAGAGGGCTTTTTGCACTTCCATGTTCCGGGAGTAGTCTGATTAGCCTTCATCTCCCAACCATAATTCATAAACTTACTATAGCAGAGTAAAGTTTTGAAAGTTCCCACGTAATACCAGATATAAATTATAAATGAAATTGTTTTGTAACATACTTCATTGAATTAGTCAAAACACTTTTTTTATAAAGAACAAGTAAAACAAGTTTTCCGAGATGATTTTTTTTTATTTAAAAAATATTGTCATAATTTTTGTAAGAAAACTTGTTAATATTAGACTTTATGATATAGTATATGAAACCAATCAGAACCCGAACCACGAGCATTTCATGGATTACGAGGGAGATGTTTGTAATGTAATAAAATAATAGTATATTTCACTCATTTTTGACTACAGGGACTTCTTTGGACATATGGTCACGAAACTATCTCTTTGGGTACATAATAGTAATAAGTTGTAAAACTGTTGATTTAAAAATCAAAGCAGGAATGCGAGATAAGGGCCTTAACCCTTTGGACCCGGATGGATCAACTGTTGATCCATGGCTGTAAGTCTTAAATTTATGTGATAAATAGGATTTAAAAAGTGTTATACGCACAGAATACACACAAGTTTTAGCTCTTTAGGAGAAATTTCTCAGCACAGGTCAGAGAGGAGTGTGTTCTTATTTGTCACACATTTTGTATGACCACGCTTCTCCAAATTACGTAAACTTAGGCTCGCTATAATTGGATCAATAGTTTTGCCATAAAACAATATTGACCTTTTATCCTTATATGATAATAAAGAATTATTTGTAAATTAGTATTAGTAAGTTATTAGAAGTAAGTATGTCGTTTTCATCAAGCGGGCAAGAATAGGAGGAAGTTTTTCCTCATAAACATTTTTATAACACCCCAATTATTGAGTTTCTTGGCGCTCATTAATGCCAAATATCGATATCGACAACCATTCAAAACGATTTGGGGTCTTCCAATGGATCGTGCCCAAAGAAGTCTTGGCAGGTAAGAGGATCTTTATAAAATATTTATTCACATTAGTATACACATACTATATATTTTTTTTTTATCTTACTATATTATACTCTGTCTTAGGTGATGTTGTCATCATTTCAATAATCAACTATTTGTAAAAGATTACTTGATATTTATAAAATTGTTTTCATTTCATATGTGTAGTAATGTGATTATAAAATAGTGTAATATGTAATATTTCGAAAATTATCTTCCTTTTTTACTCAGTAAACGTGAAAGTTTGCTAAATTGGGTGATATACAGATGTTAGGTTGTTACCTTTTATATCTGGTTTTTCTCACACTACCTTCATAATATGCCTCCATGCAGAAATATGCGACAGCCGCGGATTCATTGTTCCTATCATCTGAAGAAATCTACATTGCGTCCGCTCTTCCCGTGTTGCGCAAGGACCCGTTACATTACCAATCGCGAATCAACTTGGTTTTTGTTGAGGCGCCCTTAGGAGAAGGCGCCACCATCAAACCTTGCAATTATATTTTGTTTCCAGGAGCCTTATTTTCAAAGCTACTTTTCATTTTCACTTATATACTTACAGTTTCACTTACAAATCCACTTAAGTGTATGTGAAAGTAAATGCAAAAAATAGTTTTGAAAATGCAAAATTCCCTTTAAAAGTGTAAGTGTTGGTGTATAAGTGAAAAGTAGCTTTAAAAATAAGGCTCCAGATCCCTCACCCCTCGCCTCGCCTCAATCAAAGCATATTATAATTATCGGATACAATTGTTTCTGCCCTTCCCCCGCTCTCGCCAATAAAGATATTAAAGAATGAGTATCTTTAGTATCTTTGATATATGGCCTTCCAATGGAACTATTCCCTGTTCAATCACTTGCCTATTTTATTGTACATATTCAATGCTCCTCACTCAATAAACACATGTTCTAAATATACCTAAATATTATACTTGTATATATTATGTATTATGTAGGTATAATATACAAAATGACTTTTTATTTATATCTTTTTTATGAAGTAATATCAATTATATAGTGTGAGATTTTTATTTGTTATAAATGGACATATATGCCAAAGGACTTATTTATTTGTCCTTTTTATGAAATAATGTCATTTATATAGCGTAAAATATACTGATAATATTCTATTTGAAGCATTCGAAATGGTAACTTTTTAGGAAAATATTATCAGGTCTAAATAATAATAAGAATTCTTATACTAGGTACATATATAAAATTTAGTACTATGTAATATAAAGTATGCCTATATAAAGATACTTACTAATATACCTAGTATACTGTAATATATATACCTAATAAACATGTATGAAATTAAAAAAATCGTATTTCGATAAAAATGTGTATTGGAATAAATATCTCGATTTATATATTATTACTGATATAATGACACATATCTTTTGATAGATGATAAATATTTTACATAAGCGTTTCACATATTTTATACATATGCGTAAAATGTATAAATTAGTATTTAATCAAACTTATTATACTTATATTTTATTTGTTTTATATGTCCCTAGGGAGATAAAAACTTTGTATCTCTGCAAATCTTTCAAATTATTTTCAAAAAAATGTTGGAGATAAAAAGTTTTTTTCTCCCGCATTTTTTATCGAAAGATTGAAACTTTTGTTAACATCAATACTCTTGATATCACAAAGAGCGTCAGCCACAACAGTACTTGCCATCTTAATCAAAAGTTTAGCTGAAA